>CAUYLG010011584.1:0-76323 GCA_963573385.1 Cacajao melanocephalus | reverse complement strand
TTTCTTAGTTTTCCTTTGGCGGACGCCCCTTCCCTGCAGAGCTGGACCTTCCCGGTTCAGCTGTGCTTACTGTGAAACTCTCAGTCCTCAGCGCTTCCAATTGCTGTTCTCCTTGTGGGGATGGGACCAGCTGAGCCGGAGTCGTCCCGTATACTCTGCACCGAGAAGCGCCGTGCTGGGGCGCTGGCAAAATAGCCTTGCCGGCCAAAAAAGTCGCACTGGCGACCCGTGTGGCTCCTCCACCGGGAATCTCCTAGTCTGTGGGCAACAAAAATTCATCTGAAAGTGCGGCGTCCACTCGCTCTCTGCGCTTTCACTGGGAGCTACAATCCTGAGCTGTTGTTAATCGGCCATCTTGGATCTCTCCTAATAGTTGATTCTTAAAAATAAAATTCAAGCATGCCATTTTTTTTACTATCAAAATTGTAAATCTTCTTTCATGTTTACTTATAGCTAGTAATTCTACTTTATTTCCAAAATCCCCATCCATCAGTAACATGTCCCTTCCTGATAACTCTAAAGTCACATTCTTTTGCCATCAGTAGATCTGATATGTAGGGAGTATGATAATTAGCAAAATCATTTTACTACCATATTAAAAAAATAATATCATTTACTTTTGTGTTTCTGTTTGCTAACTGAGTGACTTTATCACTCATAACCTCCATGAGTCAGAGCTTTCACATCTATAAAGAGTGGTTCCAACACCAACTGCTCTGCTCGAACTCATTGGGTACTGTGATGAACAAATAAAATATTGCATGTGAACATTTTCTGAGAAATTCAACCAGTATATAAATGTAAGATATTTAGGAAAGAAGTCTGTAAATTTGAAATATCAAAGTAGTGAAACGTTGATTGTATCACAGACTACAACAATTGGAAACATCAACAGCATTGTACTATCAAACATTTTATATGATAAATAGCAGTGCCATGCATGTATAGCGTCTTTTTAGTGGGAAACATTGGGCAATCTAATTGAACAAATTAGAAAAACTTGAAGAAATGTAAAATTATTGTTCTGGGTGATCAATAATCCCACTGTTGACAGAAAAAGACACACTAACTGAAAGTTGCTAACTGTAAGTTGCAATCAGGTACAAGGAAAAAGAAACGTATGCAAAAGAATCTTGTTCCTCTGACCAGACTGATAAGAAGGAAGTAAAATCTGAATAGATAAGGAATGATTTGGAATTACCCAGCTAAGTCATAGTGACAGGCAAAATGGGAAAGACAGAGTCAAAAATCTGATTTCAGCTGAATGATGATACATGTTCCAGAGATTTAGCATTAATAGGAGCAAATGAAATATTCAGAATCATTTATAAGGGAATCGTATCCCTGTGAAAAGAGAATACAAGTCATTTAAAATAAATCTAAATACATGAAACAAAATATGTTTGTATAATTGACTCTCTACCAGTGACAGTGAATTCTTTTGCATTTAAAATACACGTTTTCAAGAAATCAACTCCAAAGAAATAGAATAAGATTTAATGTGGTATATCAAACATGCAAAGAAGATCAGTGCGGGTCCTACAGTCACCAGGCTCATAGTGCTCTGGGTAACTGTCCTGCAGTTTCCTCACCTCAAAAGTAGAAAAGCTTCTGACTCCCATGACATGCATGATCTATGAGTAAAGGGTTAAGTGAGCTAACTAGTGGAACAGACATGTGTTCTCAGCCTAGGAGATGGGTGTGCTCTGGAATGGGTACATTGAGAGGAGTTAGGGTCCTTTGTAACAAAATGAGCTCACAACGATCTGTCAACAGTGCAAGAACAGAAAATCAAACACTGCATGTTCTCACTCATAGGTGGGTGTTGAACAATGAGAACACATGGACACAGGGAGGGGAGCATCACACACTGGGGTCTGTCGGGAGGGAAATAGGGGAGGGACAGCAGGGGGTGAGGAGTTGGGGAGTGATAGCATGGGAAGAAATGCCAGATATAGGTGATGGGAAGGCAGCAAATCACACTGCCATGTGTGTACCTATGCAACAATCTTGCATATTCTTCACATGTAAAACCTAAACCTAAAATGCAATTTTAAAAAAAGGAAAGAAAATGGGCTGCAAACATATACAGAGGGGAAGAATGTGTAGCTTCTGCAATCCATGCAGTGGATAGGTTATTATTATCCTATTTTCGGAAGCTCCTAAATAATACATTAAACTTTGGCCTTGCTTTTAAAACTCAAAAAAAAAAAAAAAAAAAGAAAAAGAAAGAAATTTGGGACAGTGTGAGAAAAGATCATGGGAAGTAGTTGTTTTCTCTCATGAGAGGCTGGATGATGAGGATAGTCTGTGTAGGTGCCCTTGTATCCAAAACACAATAGAAATGAGTAGAAATAGCCAGCTGTGTTTTTCCATCTCACAAGCTGAGGAACGGGGAGAACTAGAACTATCCACTATTTCTCCATGGATGTTTAAAATAATCTTTGTTCACTATGTTCCTGAAAGAGGGTGTCAGTAAAATCCAACAGGCAGAAAGAAAATCCATAACAGGCATTCTCTGCCTTTTCTGGCCATGGCTTGGCATGGCCATGTAATTTACCAGTACCATCTTTTTTTAAAAGAAAAAGTAAAATATTGAGACTTGTTTCTTTTGATGTCAATTAAGATGATATTTATAGAAACTACAGCCTGGAGTTGGTGATAAAATCCCTTTCTGAAACCATGACAAAACAATGCAAACCAATATAATGAGATTAAAATATTTATTCTGGGTATTTAATAACCACAGCTCCAGCATTGGGTGCATGCAGCAATGAGAAGACGTCATCAAAATTGTGAAGTAATCAGGTTTTCTTCCTGAAGGCTTTTGAGGTGGAAAGTAGGTGTTGCTTTTTAATACATTCTGACCCTTTTCATTCAACCATTAAACATCCTTCACAATTTTATCAAAAGGTGAGAGAGAGAGAGAGACAGAGAGAGAGAGAGAGAGAGAGAGAGAGGAAAGAGAATATCTGTGATGAGATACTCACCTAAGAGAAAATGCTTGTCTTATAAGCAATGGTGTAATTAATCTGCATTGAAAAGAAATGTCGGAAGAGTAATATTAAAAATCCCAGAGAATGCCAAGCCAATAGATATAGTCAGAACACTTATTTTTGGGAGACAAAAAAAAAACAAAAACAATTGAACTCATGGAAATCGAGGGTACAATGATGGTTATCAGAGACTTGGAAATTTGGTGGGGAGGTAAGAGGAGTGAGGATGGTTAATGGGTATACAAATATGGTTAGAAAGAATAAGATCTAGTATTTGATAGCTCAATAGATGACTACAGTCAACTATAATTCATTGTAAATTTTAAAATAATGAAAAGAGCATAATTTGATTGTATGTAACACAATGAAAGGATAAATGCTTTAAGTGATGGATACTGCATTTACCCTGGTGGGATTTTTACATGTTGTATGCCTGTATCTAAATATCTCATGTACTTCATAAATATATGCATTATACTACTGTGTACCTAATATAATAAAAACTAGCAGAAAATCCTTTGGTAATCTCTTATGGCTGGAGCTCTTCTTAGTCTAGAAAAGGTTAATTTAGAGTAGGGCAGGCTCATCACTAAGATGATGTTTATGCATTTCTCCCAGAGACAATGTATTTTATATGCTGTAGGTGTATACAAGCTATATTTGAAGTTGCAACTATTATTATCTAGATATATTATGATGGAAAGTGTGGGAGAGAGTAAGATTGGGTGACACTTATAGAAACAAAATCTCTATCCAAATGAAACCAATTACAAATGTTTCATACACTTTTATTTCTTGAGCATTTGTCAAGATAGAAATATAGTCTCCATCAAAATGGTAATTAATCTAAGAAGCTGAAAGCATGAACTATGGTGTGAGATAACTGGGTTCAAGATTCAAATTTGTATTTGAGTGTCTGTAATACCTTACAAAGCTATTTCAATGCCTTAAGCATCTGCTTCTGCACATGTGAAATTAAGTATGATAACAGTACCTGTCTCATTAGGATTTTGAGATTTAATGAGATAATGCTTCCTTCCTTCCTTCTTTCCTTCTTTCCTTCCTTCCTTCCTGCCTGCCTGCCTGCCTGCCTGCCTTCTTTCCTTCTTTCTTTCTTTTTCTTTCTTTCTTTCTCTCTCTCCCTCTTTCTCTTTCTCTCTTTCTTTCTCAGTCTTGCTCTGTTGTCCACACTGGAGTGCAGTAGTGCAATTTCAGCTCACTGCAACCTCCACTTCCAGGGTTCAAGCAATCCTCCTGCCTCAGCCTCCCCAGTAGCTGGGATTACAGGCACCCACCACCATACCCAGATAATTTTTATGTTATTAGTAGAGATGGGGTTTTACCATGTTGGCCAGGCTGCACTCAAACTCCTAATCTCAAGGGGGTCTGGGCCCCCTCAGCCTCCCAAAGTGCTGGGTTTACAGGCGTGAGCTTTTGCGCCTGGTCTAGGCTCCATGATTGGAGGTGAACATCCATTCAGATGATATGGCAGGTGTGTTGTTTGTGTAGCCAGCCCTTAATGCATTGCCTAATAATGATTAAAGCATTCAATAGAGGCTCATCACTATTACTGTTATTGTTACTTTTGGCATTTTATTGTATAAGCACTCAATTTATATTATTATATTTCATACTTTGGCTTTTTTTTTTTGTCATACCTGCACAGTAGGTCCTCAAATAACATTTTTTAAAAATTCAATCTCTTCTTGATGAAAAAAACAAATTGACTCTTGGCTGGGGGTCACTGTCTATGTGGAGTTTCTCTCCTGGTTGGCCTGTGTTTCCTCCAGATACTCTGCTTCTTCCCACATCCCAAAGACATGCTGTTAAGGTCTTTAGTGCATTATCACGGTCCCGGTCAGAGTGAGCCATGGGGGTATTGGTGGGATGGCTCTGCAAGGAATGGCAACCTGTCCAGGGCAGGTTCCTGCCTGTCACCTGAGCTGCTGGGAGAGACTCCCACACCTGTGATCCTGAACTGGAATAAGTACATTAGAAAATAGATTAATGGGCTGGGTGTGGTGGCTTAGTCCTGTAATCCCAGTACTTTGAGAGGCTGAGGCAGGAGGATCACTTGAGTCCTGGTGTTAAAGACCAGACGGGGCAACATGGTAAAACCCTGTCTCTAAAAAAGAAAAAAAAAAAGAAAAAGCCAGATGTGGAGGCATATGCCTGTAGTCCAATCTACTCAGGAGGCTGAGGTGGAAGGAATACTTGAGCCCCAAGGTTGAGGTGGCAGTGAGCTAAGATTGTGCCACTGCACTCCAGCTTGAGTGACAGAGCAAGACTCTGTCTCAAAATAATAATAATAATAATAATAATGTATGCAGCAAGTTTCTCAGCTCCTTTCTTCTAGGAATACAACACTTCCTTACAACATATATAGAAAATAAAAGGTTCTATGCTATGGTTTTATATCTAGTCTGTACTAGAAACAGTTCCACATTTTTTTACCTAGTATAATTTTATAAGCTAAATTGATAAAATATATAGTTTATGTAAAGCCATATTAATGCACAGTGTGATTCCAAATATTTTCAATTATTAATATTCTTTAAATTCCCAAGTTAAAGACTCTTTCAGATATGCCAAAGTAAAAAAAGTGAGTACCATCTGAAAATTATTGCTAAGATTTTCATTGCTAGAGTGGGAAGATCACTAGATAAAAGCAGATAAAAGCACTTTTTTTTGCTTTATTTTCTACTTTACTAGGTTTGCTGCATTATTATAGGAGCCCAAAGAATCACGTTTTAACACATTTAACAGTTGAAAGTATCAACCAGATCAATAGGCCTCTAATCACAGTCACAAAAGTGAAACCAATTATGTGTTTTGTTTTTCATTCAGAATGAGTGTCAGTCCAATGAAATAGTTTTCATGGCTAAATTATATATTCCCAAAACTAGTTAACTAGAGCTAGGTCTTACTGGGCCGTTAATAGTCTATATAGTATGATGTGTAGATTACTTATAATCAAGCAAAATACCCTAATAACCAGTTATGTATTCTTTTTTTTTAGCATTCAGAATAAACATTTATAAATACTTTATCTGTAGAATGCAGCTACTCTGAACAAAAATGCATTCTTAATAGAACTCTTCCTTTGCCATGTCCCATTTGGTTAACAAAACAAATGAAAAAATGTTAATTAGCTTTAAAAATACTGATAAACAACATTATCTGTGTTTTAAAGGGTAATGCACTTGGACAGATGAAAATAGTAGTGACCTTAAGTTTATTTTACTCTATTTATATTCTGTCCAGTCAGTAAACAAGATCATTGTGCAGAACTTATGCTGAAGATAAAACTCAAATCCCTTGAGTACAATTTAAGATGCACACTAGGCCGACAGCAATCTGCATTAATTTTCTGAGCAGTCGCAAATCACATCTATGAAGCAATGGGGCAGTCAGCCAGAATGAAATAGAGACAGTGGGGCTATGGCTGATAAAAACATGCTAAAATAAGGATGAAAATTTGGGTAAAACAGAAATAAAGATTCATAAGTAGAATCAATATGGACATAGACAATTTGTGACTGCCAAGACTTGTGGAGGCTTCTTTGATGATGGCTTGATTCTTTTGTAAGAATCATTGATGGGGGTCCAATTCATTAAAGTTAGAATCCATCTGCTCTGCATCACTCAGACATATGCCATCTTCATGGTTCTTATAAATATTGTTGAATAGAGAGTTTCTGTTGTTATTTATTTTATTTTTTGCACCTACATAGAGTTAGAATATCTGAAAGCAGGCTGAGATCAGAAACTGAAAAAGCTCTTGTATTAACAGAGCCTGGATGGAGGAAGAGCCAATAATAGTTTGAGGTTAGGGATTTAGCAAACTGTAGCAAACCAAATATGAGCAGGGAGCCAGGAAATAAAGATTGAAGCAAGTATTTACAAATTCTAACAAATAAGTTAAAAAAATCCTACAGTAATAAGCGTATCCTTAATTTCAGTCAAAAATTTATGAACAATATCTTCAAGATATGTACACTTCATTGGGGACCTATAATCCCATCACCAGTAATGTTTCTCCTCTATATTTTAGAGGCAGAATATTGAAAACCTAGTATCTAACACTGATCACAAAATTGAACAAATAAATTGAAGAAATAGTTCAGAGATATTATAACCCTTCCACAGAATCATATTATAACTCTTTGGACTAGAAATGTTTATTCCAGAAAAAGGAAATCAGCATTTTTCAGAACCTAATTTTTGGCTTTCTTGCAAGTGCCTTATTGACCTACAGTTGGAGTTAATTAAAATGTCTGACTAGGGTGCTTCCTGAAACAGAATCAGCATGATTTATTCCAAAAAATTCTGGCTATTTCTTAATTGCTTTGGGACTCAAAAATTGATTCCAACCTGATGATGTTTTACTAGTACTAAATTTTACTATGGCTGATGGGAAGGGGACTCTAAATAAATGCGCTAAGATTTATTTCCATTATTATATCAGTTGAATTTGACCCAAAACAGTTTATGATATTAAATCCTCTGATGGAGTATCATAGATTTTGTTCCCATAAGGAAACTCTTTTGATCATTCTAGGATTTAGTGAAACTGGGAATCTAGCCACATTTGATTAGTTTTCCCAATTCTGATGTCAGTACATTATAGCCATCCAATAAACCAATGAAAAGAGTCACATAAGTCACACCAGAGTCAGATAGATACGAATCTCCCTTCCTCACATTAACTGTTTCATCTTTGGCCAGTTATTTGTCCTTTGTAAACCTGAGTTTCTCCTGTGTGAACTGAAGATAATGCCACTTGGCTAGGAAGTGTGTCCAGTGTGGCAGACTCGGAGTGCCATAGGTTCTCAAGAGATGGGAGCTGAATCCAAGAAAGCCTATTGAAGCAGTGCGCCCTGTCTTGGCTCTGTGGGAGAGTAACTTGTGGGGATATGCTCATATACCATTGCTCAGGCTCTATCTCTGCTACAACATCCTGGCCAAGAATGGTTCCTGCACATCAGCAACCATTCAAAAGCATGCTAGTAGGCTAATGTCCAGCCAAGGGTTACCTTAGGAAAGCATTTCATCTTAGAACTAAAAGAGATCACAAGGACAATTGCCTTAGTGTTTCTGAAATGCCCAACTTTAGTCTCACTGTGTTAGAATCACTTTGGAAGCACATTCAGCACATTCATTTTCTTACTTCAGAATTACTGAATCAGCATCCCCATGGGTTTGCTTTGGAAACTGTACAGTTAACAAGATCCTTGAGTTATTCTACTCAGCTATAGTTAAAAACCACTTATGCAAAACTGGTTTCCCTGCCCATTAAAGTTCATAAATGAGAAAAGGGAGGCCCAGAGAGCAGAAATGACTTGAGCAAGGTCACCTAGCTGTTAACTCTGTAATGACAGAGTCATTACAAAAATCCAGTTCTCCAGATGCTCAGTCTAGTGCTATTGCCAAGACACAGCTTTTACTGCCATGTGGTAAAAAAAAAAAATAAGAGCTGTGAATCCAACTCCTGATTTCAGTAATATGGTGCTGTCAAGAAGCACGGTTGTTGGAAATAAAGGAGGGTCCTCGATATTCAACAAAGTTTAAAGTCCCCAAATAAAATAGTACTGCTTTAGAATTACATTTGGCAAGTTAACAAATTCTTCTCAACCACAGCCTTCAACTTTACTGGGTCTCTGAGGTGACATATGAAGAGACAAAATCACGTTTTCTTATTCTGTTGTGCTGAACAATAATTCTCTGTAATATCAGAATATGGCAGGTGCAGGGGTAAGATTACAATAAAGGTAGTTGCGATCTCCTCCTTTCAGTGATCAAAACAAAGTCTTTGGCTTCTTTGAGATCAGCACATCATACCCTCTAGCCAGCTTTGCTGGAAAGATTGACAGGTCATATCATTCAGAGGTGCTGTTCAAGAGATAGCCTAATAGCAGTGTATATCAGATCATCTCCAGACTGCAAAGGCAAATAGAGAGTGACTGTGAGCCCTACTGCAATTTGCATTCATCTCACATACCAAGGTGCTTAGGAGACAGACACTGGTAAATGAACAAAGATCAGAATATTTAAGATCTGAAGTAATTGCTGGTTGAAGTGTTTTTGAGGGAAAGACTAAAGAATTTTATATGCTATTTTACTTAGTATCATCTGCTGGAAGAGTGATAATATATTAAAAAATTTTTCAGGATGCAGCAGGGTTACTTGGATTAGATTGGTCTCATAAATAACAGGAAGAATATCATTTTCCCCAGCTTTATTAAAGCGTAATTGACTAATAAAATTGTATTCAATTATAGTATATACTGTGATGTTTTGATATGTGTATACATTGTGAAGTAATTACGTCAAACTATTAATAATCAACCTTCCATCACACCATTTTTGATATGGAAGATTAAAAAATCCATAATTATCTAACTGGTGAGAAGGAAAAATCATTTCAGCAAAAGTTTAATTAATTGTTTTGTCTAAATTAATGCTAAACAGATTCTATCTGGAGACAAGCAGGCCGTACTGTTGCTCCAGGTCTACAAAGGACTAACACAGTCACCTTTTCTGGTTGACAAAAATTTCTCACAAAAAAATTGTGATTTTGATTATATAATAATTTCTACCTCAAATAGAGTATTTTTTTTGTTAATTATTGACTCATTTTTTACATTAATTGTAGTATGTAGCATTTAGTTTATCTAGAAAAATCTTAACTGTGATAGAACAGGATATTTATATCTTTGTAATTGAATTTCTGAAATATTAGAGTGTATGAATATGTGGCTTGAACACTCAATTTATAAAATTAAAATTAATGATATTGAGAAAAATATGTATATCTTTCTGTATGTGATACATATGTGTGTGTGTGTGTGTATATATATAAAAAATGTATGTCTTTGCGTATGCCGTGTGTGTGTGTGTGTGTGTATACATATGCCTATACCAAATGGCAGAAGAAAGAAAATGGCAAACTAAACTAAAAATATCTATATTATTGTTATAAAATTAAATTGAATTATTGAGAAAACTGAAGAACAGAAACATTAAAAAATGTCTTAATTAAGCATCTTAAATGCCTAAAAGGCTGCCATATAAAAAATAAAGATATTTTTCCTGAGAATTCAGTTTCACTACTACTAGATATGTTCTAAAGGAAAACAATAAAGTACTTCTAGGGTCTAAGTATATAGACCTTATATTATACCCTGTCCTAAATTTTTTCCTGGAAGCAGTAATAGGTATGAATCTTTAATGAGTTGAAAATTTTGTTTTTCACTTTTGACCCACCATACTTGTAGTTTGAACTCAGGTACAAAAGGAGATAACATAAAATTTCAATATTTTGATATTTTCTTTCAAAAATAGTTTATCAATTTTTGTCTTGCTCATGAAAAACTCCAGAGCTTCTGTACAGCAAAGGAAACGATCATTAGAGTGAACCGGCAACCAACAGAATGGGAAAAAATTTTTGCAATCTACCCATCTGACAAAGGGCTAATATCCAAAATCTACAAAGGACTAAAACAGATTTACAAGAAAAAAACAAACCCATTCAAAAGTGGGTGAAGGATATGGACAGACTTTTCAAAAGAAGACATATATGAGGCCAACAAACATATGAAAAACTGCTCGTCATCACTGGTCATTAGAGAAATGCAAATCAAAACCAGACTGAGATGTCATCTCAGGCCAGTTAGAATGGCGATCATTAAAAAATCAGGAGACAACAGATGCTGGAGAGGATGTGGAGAAATAGGAACACTTTTACACTGTTGGTGGGAGTGTAAATTAGTTCAACCATTGTGGAAGACAGTGTGGCCATTCCTCAAGGACCCAGAAATAGAAATTCCATTTGACCCAGCAATCCCATTACTGGGTATATATCCAAAGGATTTTAAATCATTCTAAGTACACATGCACATGTATGTTCACCACAGCACTGTTTACAATAGCAAAGACCTGGAATCAACCCAAATACCGATCGATGATAGGCTGGACTGGGAAAGTGTGGCACATATACACCATGGAATACTATGCAGCCATAAAAAATGATGAGTTCCTTTCCTTTGTAGGGACATGGATGAACCTGGAAACCATCATTATCAGCAAACTGACACAGGAACAGAGAAATAAGCACCGCATGTTCTCATAGGTGGGTGTTGCACAATGAGAACACATGGACACAGGGAGGACAGCATCATACACTGAGGTCTGTGAATGGGGAACAGTAGGGGGTAGGGAGTTGGGGAGGGATAACATGGGGACAAAGGCCAGATATAGGTGACAGGGAGGAGGCAGCAAACCACATTGGCATGTATGTACCTATGTAACAATCCTGCATGTTCTTTACATGTACCCCAGAACCTACAAAAACGCAGTTAAATTACATATATATATATATATATTTGTTTGTTTGTTTGATACAAAAGTAATTGCAGTTTTTGTCATTTAATAACCTAAGAAAAAATATTTATGGAATTTGGATAGAAACAGATTTTTTTAGAAAGAATAATTTCTTAAAGCACAAAAGTTAATGAAGAAAAATATTAATAAATTTCACTATATTAAAATTAAGAACTTATGTTGATTAAATGATCCCCCGAAGACATAATAACAGAAACTACAAACTTGAATAAGACATATACAAAATATAATTAATATTGAATTGCTATTTTGAATATATAAAGAATTCCATATCTATAAGGAAAAGCCAAACAGCTCAACATGTTAGTAGAAAATAACATGTGCAAGGAATTGACTGATAAGCAAAAATATACATTAAAAGAATACTATAATATTTTGTTCCAACTTCAGAAAAAAAAATAAAAGATAATACCAACTATAAATAAAGATATAGCAGCAGAAATCTGTCAACAATGGTAGTGCTGGGGATGCCTCCCACATCCTCAAAAAAATATAGAGATAGAGAAACAGAGATGTAGATACAGAGAGACAGAGACAGAGAGAGTTTCAATGTGTGCAGGCACTGAAAACTGTCTATCATACTACAAAGTACATGACTTTTTCCATTGTTATTTGATTAGCAAAGAATCTTGCTAATCAAATTTACTTCGAAAATACCAACAGCCTTTTAAGATTTCAACAGATTTTTTAAAAAGTAACTTTTTGACATTATCAATATACACCTAATTGTTAAAAACTAGAATGTCACTGTTTCCACCCAGTTGGGTTTTGAAAGCAAACAACATAATTGCTGTTTGCTTCTGTTTTCTTTTGATTTGTTCATTTTTGCATTTTATTTTACATTATTTTTGCAGTATGAGTTCATTAGTATATTTCCGTACAAGATAAATGATAGCTTCTATAGCCTGTCATATTCTATGGCAAAAGCTAAATCAAGTAATATAGATAATTTTTTGTTCTGTCTTTTCGTAGACATTTTATAAACTGGAATTTGTGCAATATAAACAAAAGTAAAAATTAATCATATTTTTATTTAACTCCTACGCATGCACATTTTCTAGAGGTAGTATAATGATACTTATATAACTATTTACTATAGCATATTGTACCACCATGAAGAAATAATGACTTCATAACATATTTGCAAATATTTTTTAAAGATATTTTCTAAGTACAAGAAATAAATGTAGTAATATTTTTTTTTCTCAATTGGGTTTGTAAACTTCCTGAAGCTAATTTATTTATTCCATTGGATTCCAATAACCATGTGATAATAATTCCGAGTCTATACTGCTGTTTAATTATGTCAAATCTAAAGATTAAATTTGCCATAATTATAACAATCTGAATTATCTTTTAAAGGTTAAAATTTGTTTTGAGCAAGATCATTTGCATAAATATATAATAAAATAGCCTACACTTATTGAACATTTGTTGTGTGCCAGAGAGCATTCTAAGCTTTGCATTCAGTAACTCGTTTAATGATGACAGAGATACAGCATCCTCATTTTAGAGATGATGAAGCTGAGGTGCAGAAAAATTATATAATTTAGTTAAGCTATCACAACCTGTAAGTAACAGAGCTGGGACGTGAATGTGAAAAAGCTTTGTCCCAGAGTCCAGAATCTTAGGTATCATGCACATTTTATCTCTAATTAAGGATTTCCATAAGTAAATACAAGAAGATCTTTATCTACCAAACATGCTTGCATTTGAAAAGCTTGTATTGCAATGCAAGGATCTAGATTTAATCATATTAAGTGCTGACATCTGCTACTGTGCAAAAAGTAGCACGAGTGTACATGGTCAGACTTGGGAATGCAGGCAGACTTGTGTCCTCGCGTGTGGGTCCACACATATGCACCCACGTGCCAGTGCACACTAATAGACTGAGTGGAATTCAACTTGCCCCTGAAAATGAAAAGCGTCTCAGTCAGGTAAAAATGGTGCAGAGAGTAGTCGGAATCAAAAAGAGCAATTCACAGTAACATGCCTGTTCAAACGGTCTGAACCAGACAACTGAAAATCTGACAGCCAGAATTACGCAGTGATTCAAGGTGCCCGGCAGGAAGCAGGACCTTTGGAACGGGATTCAGGACTCTGCACAAGATGGCCGTTGCTAAGGAACCAGGAAAGAAAAGTATAAAGACAAGAAAAAGACACAGGAATGTAGACCAAGAAAACAGTACCAGAAAATAGGTACAAGGTGGGGACAATCTCTTTGAACTTGACAGAGGTAAAAAGAAGGTATGCCATTCAATACTCAATTATCAATGATGAACTAGAGCACTGTCAATTGCATTTTCAACTTTTTCATAAGTCTGCTGGTTTGGTGAAATAAATTTAAATACACAGATAAACAGTAACCAAAATTATTAATATAAATGTTATGCATCCTTTCCTGGGTAGAACAATATGTGAATCACTTACTCTTCTGACTACACAACTACTCAACTTCTCAAAACAACCTTTTCTCTAGGTTATTATTTACCAAAGATAATATAGGCAATAACAAAATTGTGATTTGGGTCTAGAAATATAGTTTCTCTCATAATGAAAGAGAAAGATTTCTGGATAAGGACACTTCCTTACTAGAGAATACAGACTTCCATTGAGGATACTCATTGTATGAGGAAAGAATGTTGTTAGATGTTTTCTGTATTGTATCTAATTTAATTATAACAATAACCTATGGCATAAATATGGATATACCTTTCCCTAGATGATTCAATGAAACTTGTTTTTCAAGGAATCAGTGTAATATTGACATACTGTCAACAACACACAAGTATCACCTACCAAGCAGTGTTATCAACACAAAGGTGGAAGCATAAGAAAGCTGCAGGTCTTCACAGTGGATTTACCAGAATACTGAACATTTGAATTCAGTTCCCTTTGGCATCAGTTTTCTTCTTTGAACAATCTGATTAGTGATAACAAACAAACTTCAGATTTCAGGCTTTTTTACTATTTCTTCTATAAGGGGTAACTGATAGCTACCTCTACATTCTCATGTAAGTACACTTTCTAAGCAATATTAACCTACAGTTATAACTAAAACAATCAGTATTAAAGCTAATTTTCTAAAACAATATATAAGCTTTGTTAAATTAAAAATCTGGAGTCCTCTTTACTTCATAGTCTTGTAGTCTTGCGGTTGGAGGACACAGTTAATCTTTTTGGAATTTCATTTATTAATTGCTTACCTTATAATAGGAAGGTACAAGACCTGAAAAACCGGGAGAAAGAGAGAAGTGTCTGGACTTCAAGAGGCAAAGGGGAATAAGCACGTGTATGAAGGCAGATAAACACTGAGCCTACCTTTTCACCATGATGCTTTGCTTGCATCTTCTCAAATTTCCTGGACACTTTTCTGCAAACGGTTCAAGGCTCTCAACCCCGACTGCTTGGCGCCAGTATATGCTGTAACAACATCAGTCCTGTGTTAGGGCAGTGATGTGATTTGTGACTGCATTTCTTCCAAGATTCAAAACATGATCAGATCTAAAACTGCTCAGCCTATAGTTTATATTCAATGCAAAACAAAGTAAAATGTACTCTTCACAAAATATCAAATAGTTCAGCATTGTTGTGCAGAATTGTAACCACCCAGTTAGGTAATACATTGTTTACACTGAAAAGTACATTTATATTCAAGCAATCTTGTTTAAGAGTGTCATCGGTTACTCAGATTTTATCACTACACATTGCATATTGATATCCAAAAGTCACATATACCCCATAAATATGTACAACTATTATGTACCCATAACATTAAAAATTATAAAATTTTAAAAAAAGGAAATCAATCAATAAATATATGATTTTTTAATATCAACAATTTGTCAACACTTTAAATTCAGTTTAAATTTTGTAGTCTTTAACTCTTAACCATAAAACATTTAATTGAAATACTCTAATATTTTAAATTCATAAAGTTAAAAATTAACTTCAATATTAACTTTATTAAATACTATTTAATTGAAATACTCTAATATCCAAACTTTTCAGGGCAATACGGACCAAGATGCCAACAAAGTTTTAACTTATCATCCCAAATGTATATGATAATTTCAAAGTAATACCACTGTAAACCAGACTAGGACACATAAATGGCACAGGCACTTTCCTTGATGAATCTAATTTTAAGTTGAAGATTATATAAACTATTACTAAATAAATTAGTTATATCTTTACTATATAAAGTTATATATTTATTATATATAAAATTGTATAAAGTGTATGGACCAAATTAATGTTAGCTTTAGTTTTCCATGTATTTTTATGTATCAAGGCTCAGCATCACATTTGTGTTTTGTATTTTTTCTACAGCCATTTGGAGTAACTGCTGCATTTCAGAACTGTGGGCCTGATGCAAAGAGGATTAACCTGGAACCCACTGTCATCCTCATTAAAGCTTCCCAATACAGGTGGAAGAAAGACGATTTTAATGCAGTGTTCTAGAAAGCATCATTCAGTCATAACTTACCAATAGGACTACCCATTATGGACTAAGAACCTTGGAGGCTCTGAAAAAGTTTTATGGAAAAGGTAGTATTTGAGTTGTGTGAAGATTTTTCTAGAATAATGGAAAGAAAAGGGCATTGCTGGCAAAGGAACTTTCAGGTGTATGTTCAAAGCTGTCTTGAAAAGAGCTATCACATTTGACAATTTTAATCACCGATAAATTAGACTAATCAGGGAGAGAAGGAAATGACAATAGCTAGAAGAAATAGGGATTCCATACTGATATCCATTAAGAAATGAAGGAGGGAGAAGGCACAGAAGATTTAAAGTTACAACAGAATCCAGCAAAACTTAGTTTCAGAAGGAGTATATCTATAGGTAGAACTGCTGAAATCACTGATAAAGTACTTCAACAATTAATTTGAAATGATATTTGAGAAGCAGAACAAAGATCTGATGAGTGGTCTGGCTTAGAAACAAGACAGAGGAGAGCAGGCTTTGCCATGCGATAGCTCCCCTGGACAATGGCTTTTGCTCTCGAAATATGCTTCCTTGTTAATAAAATGGAAATGCCAATACCAGCTTTATCATGATACTGTGAAAATCAGCACAATGTAGATAAAGTGCTTAAGAAAACACCTAGTACGTTTCTGGGTACGATGTTTGGAGCTAAGGGAACAAAAGGGGAGTAAGAGAGCCTGTGCCCTCAAAGAACTCACAGTGCAGAGACGAGGCGTTGACAGGGACGTTAGACATAATAGACTCAGTGCAAAGTTAGAGACACATACAGGGCATTGTGAACACAAAAGCAGGGCCTCACATTCAGCGTGTTTTACTCAGAAAAGAGGCCCAAGAGGATACCCTTGAGTTACGTCTTCGCATATAAGAAGTCGTCAATGAAGTGAAAAAAGAGGACATTCCACAGGGAATAGCCAGCATAGACAAAGAAATAGAGCTGGGGGGAAAAAAGGCTAAATAACAGTTTCTCATTGCTGGTGTATTATTAGGTGTGTGGCCCAGAGTAGCAAGAAAAAGCAAAACTTCTAAGTTTAAATCTAGTGTTTATCTTACTTTTGGGAACTACTTATGTATGGAACAAACATATGTGTTCCACAGAGGACATTTTTGTTGTATTCATAGGTAAAAATAATTTTGTTTCACAGTCATCTCAGCGCCACTACTATGGCTGCTCTCCCTTCATCAGACTATGAGCTTCTATCGAACATCCTACCTTTTTTTGGTTTTATTGGGTAAATTAGATTCTTTTGAATAGAAATTAGGATGTACAAATAGAATTATAACCTACATGTCGGTTTTGTTTTTTTCTTACCTGGAAAAGTGCTCTTAGGCTTTATTTTTCACTAATCTTGTTTTGTCAGTGCAGGAAGACTAGGAAATAATAGCAGTACAAAATCTGTTTTTGAAAGTAAGTCAGGGATAGTTCTTGAATCCATAAATTCAGCAGTATAAGTTCTGTTATTTTTGCATGCTCCCTATCTGCACTGATGCACCAGACCCAGTTTTGAGTGTTGCCATTGACAACCTAGGGCTCTGCCACAGATGCAAACCACGTATGATTTTTAAACACTTAACATCCATCAAAGGGCAGAGAGTCAAATCTAAAAGAAAGCAGACTCTGCTTTACAATCAGAAGTTAAAGCTTTGCTGTTATCATTTCTCTTCTCTGCCTTTGGCTTATTTATTTATTTATTCATTGAGTTACGGTGAGCATCAAGGTTTATTTTATTTTAAAACCAGCATTTCTTTCCTGTTGTATAAGAACTTCTTTTATGATTTTCTTTATTTGTGTAAATTTAGTTTTCTTGTAGAAATGTATTGTCTAGTGGCATAATCTGGGCTTTTAGTATAACCATCACCCAAATATTGCACATTGTACTCATTAAGTAATTTCTCATCCCTTACCCGCTCTAATCTTTCCACCCTTCTCAGCCTCCATTATCTATTATTCCGCACTCTCTGTGCATGTGTACGCACTATTTAGCTCCCACTTATCAGTGAGAACATCTAGTATTCCACTTTGTTTCTGAGTTTAGTTCACTTAGGACAATGGCCTCCAGTTCTATACATGTTACTGCAAAATATATTACTTCATTATTTTTCATGGCTGAGTAGTATTTCGTGTGTGTGTGTGTGTGTGTGTATACATCACCTTTTCTTTATCCAATCACTCATTGATGGACACTTAGATTCCATATGTTGGCTATTGTGAATAGTGCTGCTATAAACATACTAGTTCAGGCATCTTTTTGATATAATGATTTCTTTTCCTTTGGGTATTTTTCAACATTGAGTTTTTCAAGCCTAACCTAGTAGATGTTAGCTACTTGCTCTTCTTAATCTTTACAGGACTTCATTGACCTTGCTCAGATCAAGACCCATTTTCTTGCCTACCTGGGTCTAAACTTCTGGCATTCTCCCTGAACTACATTTGCCCAGCTTTTGATTTATTGACTGCTTAAGATGCTACTGTTTCAAAGTCCTTCTCTACAAGATGCATTGCTCTCCTGTTTTATTTTCCAATCTGTTTCAGCTCAAAGAACAGCATGACATGTTTGAAAAGTATTTACACGGACCATTTTTAGACTTTTACAATCTCTTTAGAGATTCTTCCTTGACGATCATCTTTTCATGGTTACATCTAAACATGGTTTTTATAAATACAACTTAATTTTTTTAAGGATCTTAGTTGAAATTGAATTAATAGTTGCTAAGAGCCCTTTCCCTCACATGATTCTACAAGCATAGTAGAATCGGATTCTCAGAAATTTTGTTCTAAAACTAGAATTTCCCTGACGTTTCTCATGTAAACTTCATATTCCCTCTGCCATTAAATCTCCGTTTCAATTGCCACCGCTTTAGTTCCTCAGTACCAACATTTCACAGCTGGGCTATTGTTCGAGTTCCATGATTCCAGTCTTTGCCTCTTCTTTGCTATCTTTTAGCCTTATCTTAGGTCTGATGTGTACATACTCATGCAAAGATGAAAATTACATAACCGTGTTGTGACATATGCATACCCACAGACTCAAATCTTCTGAAATTCTTGTTTACTATCTCCAATATGGGATTCAAGAATTGCATGCTTAACTAGCAACCCATACGATTCTAATGTAGGAGCTCAAAAGAGTATACTTTGAGAAATACCATGCTCCAGTATTATAATGTGTTTGCAGGATATACATAAACTGTCCCTAACCACCCTCTCATCACCATTCCTGCATCATTGTTTATACACTAACAAAACCTGTTTGCAGTAACCCACACATTTTATGTTGCATCTTGCTTCCATGTATTTCCCCTGAGTTTCTCCAAGTTTCTATCACTTCTTGAATCTTCCTTTTCCACTTCCCTTATGATTCAGTTCAGGCACCACTATTTCTGAAATGATTTTCCTGACATCCTCAGCTACTTTTTGTCTTTCAATAATTCTCTGTTCATAGCTCTATCAGTGTCTTTATTGCATACTATAGTAATTTTATTCCTGTTTTTCAATTTCCTCCTCTTTATTGTATATTCCTAAAAGATTTATCATTCATCTTGATATGTCCAACTCAACAGGCACAGTCACATACTATTTGAATTTAAATTTAAATTGATAAAAATAATTAAAATTAATATTCTGCCTTTTCAGTTGAAGTAGTCATATTTCAAGTACTTAATAGCCACCTATGGATACCAGGTATTCTATTGGATAGTCATAAGTAATATATTCCTATCACAGCACAGAATTTCATTCATCTGTGAATCTTAACACTGGAAACAAGGTTTTTAGAAGTTTACCTTTTGACGAGCTCACATAAAGAGGAAAATACATGCAGTATGAAAAACTACAATATACTCTCATGAGTTTTTTGTTAGACAATATAGTAGTTGGTATCCACAGAAATGACAATTATTTCTCATTTTCAAATAAAAATGCAACATACTCTAAATGTTATTCCTCCTAACAGGTATTTTCTTGTGTGGCTTGTTTATATTTACTACAGAAATTTATCATTTTCAAATAATTTTTACTTATTTTTCCTTTTAGTTATTATATGTCCTATTGACTTGTTTTATTTTAGTAATAGGCCCTTCAGAACCATGTTCAATTTAGTAGTCAATGCAGCATTATTTTAAAATTCTGATTGAAATAAAAATATTTCCAAAGTTTAACTGGTAACTGTAAGTCTTGCAGTAAATAATGTTTCATTTGATTTCCAGTAAAATGAGAAAAAAATAAATGTACAAACTAAATTTTCCTCACTACATTTTGTCTTCAATCTACATGCTTCTATTGACCGAATATGGTTTTTATTTAATTTGTTATATTACAAACTCTTTTCAATTATAATTAAATCACTTATGATTTGTTTATAAGTTGGACCAACAAATAAAAAAGTATTTATTATAAGATATCAATAATTAACTTCCACTCATAGAAATAAAAATGTGATTCTACTTCACTAGATATCACTACTCAACAGATGTTATACAATTCAAGTTCAAATTGTTTTCCTTTTTTAAATTTTATCCTTTGTTCAAAATTACAACATATTTTAGCTTGCCTCTTGTTTCTCCTAAGGATTCTTTCTACAGCTATTTATTTTTCTCCTAGGGATTAAACTTGCCTTCAGTTTGTATCTTTTCTTAAATGAATAAGCAAATATTTACACTTTGTCACAAAGATAATTCAAATTATTTTTCTTATACCTTCAATAGTTTAAGACATTTTATCAAATCTCTTTAACTGCTAATAATTCTTTCTTTTTCTCTGAAACATTCTCATTTACCATATTGCTGAATATTTGCCCCTCCCTATATACTTACTGCTTCTTTGAATTAATAACTTGGATCTCCTGGATGTCTCCTCTGTGCTATTATGACTTTTCTCTCTTATTTTGTTAATTTTAGCTTTTATATCTGTATTCTAAGGTATTTTTAACTGATTTTTCAGTCTTTTTTTAATTTTTAAAAACTCATTTTTTGCTAATGTATCTTTATTTTCTTAAAAATATTCTATTGTCTTGAAAGTATTCATGATAATCCTGTATTAGTCAGGGTTCTGATCACCACAATCAAGCTAATTAAAGTATCTATCTCCTCATATTAATATTTATGTATGTGTGTGCATGTGTGTGTGTGTGTGTATGTGTGTGTGTGTATGTGGTTAGGTGAGAACATTTAAGATACAGTCTCTTAGCTAATTTCAAATATGCAATACATTATTGTTAACTATAGTTACCAAGCTGTACATTAGATTCTGAGAACTTATTCATCTTTGTATGTAATAGGAAAAAGCAAATTATTTTTATTATGCTCTACACTTAACACAGAAGACCTTTGTGACCAGATGCATGGAGGCTTTTTCCCTCACTGAGCAATTCTACGATACATACCACCTGGGTGTCCTATAATTCAGTTTAATTCAATTCTGAATCTAATCAGAGTTAGCACAAACACCACAGTTTAAGAGATTCGTCCCACAAGACTGCCCCCTATCATGTGTGTTGCCAATTGCAAACCCTAGGTTATTAACCTGTGCTTGAGACCAACCAGCTATAAACTGAAGGTTCCCACAACCCTCTCTTTGGGTGTTCTTATTGCTAGAATAACTCACAGAACTCAGAGAAACAATTATATTTACTGATTTTATAAAGGGTATTACAAAGGATACAAATGAACAACCAAATAAAGAGGTACATAGGACAAGTATTGGGAACAGGCACAGAGCTTCCATATTCTCTCTGGACACATTTCCACCACCACTTTGCCACGACCTCCACATGTTCAGCAAACCAGAACCTCTCTAAATCCTCTTTTTGGGTATTAATGGAGGATTCATTACTTAGGAATGATTGACTAAATCATTGGTCATAACTAAACAACTCAACTTTTAACTTCTCTTCCTCTGAGGCTCAGGTGTGGGGCTAAAAACTCCAGCCCTATAATCAGTTCTGGCCGCCATCCCCAAAGAACTCCCTAGCCTTTCATCACCTTATTAGCATACAAAAAGGCATATCACTGAAAATTTCAAGGGTTCTAGAAATTGTGCCAGGAAAATGGACAAAAATACATATATTTCTTATTATTTTACAACCTGAATAACTAAATATTTGCACTTCTTGACCAATATGCTTTCCTTGTTCCCTCCTCTGAGCCTCTGCACTCTGTGCTTCTATGAGTTTATTCAGATTGCACAGGTAAAATGTTTCCTACACTTGTCTCTGCATTTGTCCTCAGTTTTTGTGTTCCACAGGGTTGCTACAGCTTCTCAGATGTACTGCAGAGTGTTCCCAAAGCTATTTTCATTAGCAGATAGCTGTTAAATCACTGATTTTGTGGATGGTATCACCTAGGACTTCCTAGTACCCCGTGTTGCTGACATCCTATTTTCTTTTTTTCCAGTGAATTTAGAAGACAAGAAAGGTGCAGGAAGACATTTCCTTATTTACTCTGGATTAACTATGTTATCATATTTCCCCAGGATCTGATAAACAGATAGTATATGTGTAACATGTTTTGGAGACTGTTGTAGTTATTGTTACTCTTATTTATGTTTTTGAATTATCAGCTCTTTTTGGCAGTATATTCAAATGATTCTATCAAACTTGCATTTCAGAAGCCCTCATCTTGATTCTAAATTGTAAGCTCCTAATTATATACTTATGTTCTATGCTAAACTTATACCCAGAAGAACAATTACACATAATACTGATTACATAAAATTCCCTTCAAACTGCAGGGACAATAAATTATGGCATCTGTAATGAAAGATAATTGTTTTCTAGTCAAAGACCCATCAGTTATTATATTTTAAACTCTTTCTTCAGATTGTTCATCTGTGTCAATGGACTCAAATTAATCTTACCTCATTCCACTTTCAGATACCAGTAATTAGAAGGGAACTTTAAATATTATAGCTATTGAATTTTATTGTCAATATTTTATTATTGCTTTTCAGAAAGTGAAATATCTCCTGTTGAGGAGATGGGCACTTAATTGAATGCTTAAAAGGATATTTTTCCTAAGCTTTTCTTGAAGCTCACTATCACTTCTTAATCACTATACTTGATAAGTCAATCTTTTAATCGGAGCCTGATAAATCTATAACATTAAAAATTGCATTTCTATGTAAATGTCCTTCAGACAACGGATACTTTAAAAATATATAGGCCAGGTACAGTGGCTCATGCCTGTAATCCCAGCAATTTGGGAGGCAAAGGTTCCTGGATTACTTGTGGTCAGGAGCTGCAGACCAGCCTGGCCAATATGGTGAAATCCCATCTCTACTAAAAATACAAAAATGGCTGGGTGTAGTGGCTCGTGCGTGTAATTCCAGCACTTTGGGGGGCCAAAGCAGGTGGATCACCTGTGGTCAGCAGTTCAAGACCAGCCTGGCCAACATGGTGAAACCCCATCCCTACTAATAATATAAAAATCAGCTGGGTGTGGTGGCCCATGCCTATAATCCCAGTTACTTGGGAGGCTGAGGCAGGAGAATCTCTTGAATCCGGGAGGCAGAAGTTGTACATATGTGTGTGTGTGTGTGTGTGTGTGTGTATGTGTGTGTGTGTGTGTGTATATGTATGTGTGTGTGTGTGTGTGTGTATATATATATAACATTTATATGTCATACAAAAAAATTTTTTAATTAAAAAATAAAATGTACTTAGCTTTATCAAATGTGGGAATGCATATCTGAAATGACAAGTGTACCTAAATATGTATGTACATTTGTGTTGTGAATAAAATCACAGCAGCAGAAAATAGAGTTATAAATTATAGTTGGTTATAGTTTCTTTTATAAATGAAGAGTAATGAATAACCTTCTCTAAGATAAAATAGGAAAAAAATCAGAAAATTTAGTAAACTATTAGCACTAAAATTTAATGAATATATTTTTTGCAGCTTAGATACTTCTATAATCTTCTTTCTAAAAGTAAAATGTAATAAAGAGTTTTAAAAGCAAATTTATAAAATGCTAGTCTATCAAATTGGCAATTTAATCTCATTTAATATATATTTTGTTGAAACTCTGATTACTTCTCTCAGACATTATCTACAGGATGAGTCTATTATGAGGTGGTATAAATTCATGTGATTTTCAAGGTGGGTCAGGATATTCTTTGCCAAGGCTGTAGGATATTGGGAGCACACAGGACTCTCATCAGAATGTTGGTACTGGGTAAAGATTTCATAAAGCAATGAATTAATGGGAGGAAGATGCAGAAAGGAGTCTTTGAAGGAGAGCCTCACAGTTCCTGTTCATTCTCCTAGCCACTGCCAAGACCATCTGTGAAGATTCAAGGCATCCCTTCTAACTGAGTGGCAAATGCTTTTTGGGGGTAAAGTTTGCTTTCTCACTACTAGGAGAATAGTCTCTAAGGAGTAGAAGTCTGGGTTAGGGTCATAGCAAGGAAAGCCCATAGACCCCCCTCCCTGTTCTCCCTTGCTAAGCTGAGCTCACAACAAAGACAGCCTCAGGCTTTGCAAACAGGACACCTGAGTTCCAGGATCTGGTCACACCCCACTCTCAAACTCAGGATGGTGACCCAATTAAGCAGAATGTTAGCACTTAAGAACCAAGATGCTGTTTTTCTTACAATAGCACCCGGCTACCTGCAAACCCCCTATATAACCCCATAATCTGTAAGGCAGGCTGCTGTCTTCACTGCCTGTGGTGATGCAGCTAGCCTGGCAGGTTGAAATAAACTTGCTAAACCTGACCTGGGGTCTGCCTCTCCATCCTTTTGGTCCACCTCACATTTTGGTGGCAAAACCCGGGATGAGTATAGGTGCTGGCCGCTCTTTCTCTCTCTCTCTCTCTGTCTCTCTCTTTTTTTCCCTGCTCCCATGGCCAGCCCACCCCCGAACCCCTTTCCAGACCCAGGAGGGAAACCCCAGACCTCCATTGCCAACTGTGGTTATCTTCATCCAAATCATCACCTCCCAGCCGGTAAGTTGGATAGAGCTTTGCCTCCATCCCGGTTCCTCAACTGTCTATTTTCTGTCTGAGAGTCTCAGCACTGGGCCGACAACACCCTTCCAGCCTCAGAATCCTCAGTCCTGTCATCTTGGGGACACCTAATTTGACAACGGCTGTTCTGAATTTACTCTTAGGTGAAGGAAACAGCAGAGGATGCTCTCCTGTCTTCCTTCTCCTTGGCAGCCTCATCCTCTTTATGTGTTAATTTATTTAAAGTAACACACAAAATTATATGTATACATATCATGTACAACATGGGGCTCTGAAATATGTATACACTGTGGAATGGCTAAACTGACCTAATTATCACATGCATTATCTGACATACTTAACGTTTTTTTTTTCTACTGAGAACACTTTATATCTACTCTCAGCAATTTTCAAAAATACAATATGTTGCTATTAACTATAATCACCATGTGAACAATAGATAACTTGAACTTATTCCTCCTACTTAACCGAAATTGTAAATCCTTTGACTAATATCTCTTCATTGCCTCGACGCCCCCCCACCACACCACCCACCCCCTAGTAACCACCATTCCACAACTTCTAGGCAATCAACTTCTTAAAATCCACAAGTAAGTGATATCATGCAGTATCTGTCTTCTGTGCCTGACTTATTTAATTTAACATAATGTCCTTCAGGTTCACTTACGTTGTCACAAAGGATAGAATTTTATTTTTTAAGGTAGAAAAAAAATAGTTGTATTTCCTTGTGTATATATGCCACATTTTATAAATAATACTACAATGAACATAAGGGCATAGATATATTTTCAAAATACTGATTTTGTTTCCTTTTGGTCTGTACCCAGTAATGGGGTTACTGAAATTTATGGCAATACTATTATTTTTAATCTTGTGAGAAATTTTCACAGTTTTCCTGGCAGTGTGCAATAGTTCCCTTTTCGACATATTCTTTCCAACACTTGTTATCATACATCCTTTTTAATAATAGCCTTTCTAACAAATGTGAGTTGATACCTCACTATAGTTTTCATTTGCATTTACCTAATGATTAGTAATATTTAGCATTATTTCATATATCTGTTGGCCATTTGCATGTCTTCTTTTGAGAAATTGCCAGTCAGATCCTTTGCCCATTTTTCAATTGGGTTATTTGTTTTCTTACTATTGAATTGTTTGAATTTCTGATATATTTTGGATATGAACACTTTATTAGTTGAAGGGTTTGCAAATATTTTTCCTTGCATTCCATAGTTTGTCTCTTCACTCTGTATTGTTTCTTGGTTGTGCAGAGATTTTTAGTTTAATATAATCCAATTTGCCTATTTTTGGCTTTGTTTCCTGTGCTTTTGGGTTCATATCTAAAAAATAATGGCCCAGACCAATGTCATAGAGTTTGTCTTTTACTTTCTCTTAGAGGAGTTTTAATTTTAGGTCTTACATTTAAGTGTATAATTAATTTTCAGTTAACTTTAATATATGGTGTGACATAAGGATATAATTTCATTCTTCTGTATGTGGCTATCCAGTTGTCTCACCATCATTTATTGAAGAAACTGTCCTTCCCCCATTGTGTCAAAAATCAGCTCACCATATATAACATAAATTTATTTCTGGGCTCTCTATTCTTTTCTATTAGTCTATGTGTCTGTGTCTATGCCATTGCCATGCTGTTTTGATTACTACATCTTTGTACTATACTTTGAAGTCAGGTTATGCGATGTTCTTTTCTGTCTCTTGTGAGGACACCTCCTGTAGAAGATTCGTCAGGGTGGTGGAAAAAAATTATGGAGAAAGATGCAAACCTTTTTGGAAGGCTGGAAGGTTTTGTAAAAGCCTTGGAAGAGTTATGGCTGAAGGGAGCCTAATCTTACCTTTAGCTAATAGCAAAAAGCAGACAACAAGGGAATGTAGAAGAGTTTATCCACATAGTTTGTTTACTAAGGCTGACCTTTGATCATCTGCAGGCAAATCTGATCTCTATTCAGGGTTTGGCAATGTTAGTTACCCACTAATGGTGTTTACTTGAGACCTTTGTCATTAAATTTGTGCTAAATAAATGCAGAGCCTCTCCAGCTGATTGGGGCAGCAGAGCAGGACCCGCTCTTCAGCAGGGCAAAAGCGGTGCTGGCCTCTGGCTGCATTCTCAGGCATAAACATGTGTCAGCATAATTTTTCATCCAACACTTGGCCAGAGTCTGCTGGTCAGACTTGACAGTGGGTGCCCCTGTGTGAGGATGCTGTGACAGATTGCGGATTATGACAGAACCCTTGAAAACAAAGATGATGAGACTGCAGTCAGTAAGTCAGTAAGTCACTGGTGCCTGCCGAAGATCTCGAAGTTTGAGGGAATTGTTCAGGCTGTGGTTTCATCGTGGGACAACAGTTATCAGCACAACAGAAACAGTATATAAAAGTATTGAAACAACTGCTTGAAACTAGAGGAGCCTCAGTTTCGCAGGCTCAGTTAAGGGACCTGCTGCAAACTGTTGTTTCTCAAAGCCCGTGGTTCCCAGCAGAACTGGGACTAGAGCTAGACGCAGAGCTCTGGGAAAAAGTGGGGAGAACTCTTAAACAGTATCATGCACAAGGGCAGGGTCCCAGTGACATCTGTAATGTGATAGGCCTTAGTTAGGGCTGCGTTGGCCCCACTCCACACAGAAAAGCCCTAATAGGGAGGGGAAGAGGAACTGTCACCTACCTTACCAGCTCCTTCTTCTCCCTCAGCCCAGCAATTGCTGGTAAAAATACCAAAGAGGAAACGGAGATTTTGCCCGAGTCCTCTCCCCCAGTAAACTGGAAAAAAGAAAAGAGAAATGCTATAGCTATAGGACCATGTCTTAGGTAAGCAGCATTAGAAGGGGAGCTCTTGGCCTGCCTGGTAATAGAAGATCAACAAGGCAATCTGGTGTATGTTTATAAAAAGATAAGAAAAATGTTAGAGAAAACAGAGCCGCTAACCCTTTTATGAAAGGATTAATTGAAGTCATAGCAGACAACTTCCCTGTAACATAATGGGACAGGTCAGTGCTAGCCAAAACAACTTTAGACACCAGTTAATACCTCCTCTGGAGGGCAGGATTTGATCAATTATGTGAACAGAAGACCTCTTTCTAATAATGGCCACCGTTACTCCTTCCCTATCTTTGACCTAGCTCTCTCAAGATCTAATTTGGCAAGAGCAGTGGCCTTTATGGGGAGAGAAACTGCAGTGAGCCCATGAATTAGCTGAGGAGCAATTAAAAGCCAGTCATATAGAACCAACTAACAGCCTTTGGAATTCACCCATTTTCGTCAACTCCGAAAGTCTGGCAAATGGAGACTTTTGCATGACTTATGGGTTATTAATACTAATTTGCAGCCTATGAGGCCTCTTCAGCAGGGGCTCCCTTCCCCTGCAGCGATTCCCCAAGATTGGCCTGTAATCATTATTGACTTTAAAGACTGCTTCTATACTATTCCCCTTGGAGAACAGGACAGAGAAAAATTTGTGTTTACAATGCCAGCTATCAATAATGAAAGGCCAGCTTGCCGATTTCATAGGAAAGTGTTTCCTCAAGGAATGCTGAACAATCCGTCCTACTATGTGTCAATATCACGTAAACCAAGCTTTGCTCCCCAGTAGAAAAAAATTTCCTAATTGCAAGATCATTCATTTTATGGATGGTGTTTTACTGGCAGCTTCAATGAAGCCATCACTCTGAAGTTTATATGCCTCTGTCATAAGGAATACACAGTTAAGAGGTTTGGTCATAGCACATGAAAAAGTACAAATGTCCTATATACACTAACTTCCCGATCAGTTAGGCTTCAAAAGTTTAAATTAAATACCAGCAACTTACATACCTTAAATGATTATCAGAAATTACTGGGCAATATTAACTGCCTTTGCTCCAGCTTGGCCGTAACTACTGATAAGTTGCAAAACCTCTTTTCTGTCTTAAAAGGCAATGCTGTCTTGGATCCTCCCAGGTATTTAACCCCTGCAACATTACTAGCACAAGCCTTATTCACCCTTAATTTTTAAATTTAGATGACAAATTTCAACTGGATATAGGAAAGCACTTTGCTAAAACCTCTCAAGACACAAAACCCTCAGTTTTATCGAAGGATGTAAATAGCAATGAATGATGAGGTCCAGATGATTTGCTAACATGGGGAAGACCATGTGCTTGTGTTCATACCCCTCAGGCCCTCTTTGGATTCCAGCATGATGTATCAAACAATACTATGGTGTGGCTAGGACTCAACCCAGTACCAGAGAGGAAGAAAATGACCCTGCACAACCTGCAGCCCCAGACCATGTGGCTTCCTTGGATGACATAAGCCCCAGACATTACCTGGGGAACACTGAAAAAAAAAAAAAAAATCAGGAGGCTAAGCGAATCCTGCTCCAAACACAAACCCCATTCACTCCAGATAAGTTGTTCCTTTTTTATTCTCTCACTTTGCCTACAACCTGTACCTGCTACACTTCATTGAGTCCACCTTCTAAATCTGCCTTTTTTTCTGCCTGTTATTTAGGCAGACACTCCCTTCCCAGCTGCGAACAGCTCAACTGCTTGGCTAGGAGAAACTGACATAACCCTGGTGGGGTCTATCATCAATGGCACACAGTAGTCTGAGGTGCCATGTCACTCCTTTATTGGAAAATAATGTTACTAATTATACACACGTTCGTCTCATGTTATTTACTAATTTGAAGATACAAAGCTAGAACATGACTTATAACCACTGCACCTGACAAAACTGTCCACAGAGCTGCACTCTGCAATCAACAAAACCTGACGCACAAAAACAGAAAAGGGGGAGATGCAGATCAGTCAGGGTGGTGGGAAAAAATTATAGAGAAAGATGCAAACTTTCTTGGAAGGCCAGAAGGTTTTGCAAAAGCCTTGGAGAGTTATGGCTGAAGGGAGCCTCATCTTACCTTGAGCTAACAGCAAAGAGCAGATAATAAGGGAATGTAGAGGAGTTTATCTACATAGCTTGTTTACTAAGATCAATGTTTGATCATCCTCATGCAAAACTAATCTCTACACCGGGATTTGGCAACGTTAATTACCTGCTAATGGTGTTTGAGACCTTTGTCATTAAATCTGTACTAAATAAATGTGGAGCCTCTCTGGCTAATCAGTATGGCACAGCAGGACCCACTCTTCAGCAGGGCCAAAGCAGCACTAGCCTAACCTGTATCAACGTAATTTTTCATCTGTTGCTTGGCCAGAGTCTGCTGGTCAGACTCGACAACTTCTTAGTGGATTTAGGGTTCATTCTAATCAGGACTCATGCCATTTTATAATCCCAAACTTGATTACAACTGCAAATCCCTTAACTTCATAAAGGTCATATTATGTCATTCCAATTAGACATATGTTTTATGGGGACACAATTCGACCCACTTCTGTTAGGATCTATGAGCTAAGATTGTGAACAGGTAGTCTCTTCTTTGAGGGAAGAGGTCTCTTGCAGTAAAGGTGATGATCCTCAGTTTAGGACTTAGAAGTAGAAAGAGCAGTTTATGAAATGGTTGAATATTTAAGAAAACGTGGTCACAGAAAAGAATTGGGATGAATATAGATATAAAAAATCAGGGCCTACTGCAAATTAGAAATATACAGAGAAAACTATATAATTAGAGTTGCAGAATGCTTACAGATAAGGAATTGACCAATGGCTATAGGCAAGAGTGTCACAGAAGGACTCTTCTGAAAATGAGTGCCTGGATTTTAAGCCTTTTTATAAAATTACAAGGAAATGTTACTTAGAAGTTTTTTGGTACATTTGAAGATAATTCCCTGAAGATTATTTTAGAATCTTTTCCAAAAGATATTCCCAAAACTAAAAATGGTGCAACAGACTTCTTTTTGTTAAATTGTAGCTCATACGTTTATTTCTCTAAACTGAGAAAGGTAAGCATGATTTTTTTTTTGTTCTTCTTTAAACGTGGTCAAGATCAGGAAACTTTAATTATAAACAGTAACGTGTTAATAACTATTTGCACAGATACTGTAATACATTTGTTTTTAAAACTGTGAACTACAGATTATATATAATTATAAGTTTTGTTCATTTGTCTGTATTCTTGGGCATTTTTTCTTAAGTATATAGGCCGGTGCTTTATCAATTGATGAGGACATTTATGGCAAACAGGTCGGTGTTTTAACAGCTTTCAGTTCCGACACTAGAACAATGTATTTTGTTATCTTATTGCCATCTTTAAAAAACGACTTTATGACTAAAAACTTAGAATATATTTTCAGTGAGTTTTCTGTATATATTTGAAATCTTAATAATAGAAGTAATAACATAAACCTATGAAATATCATGTGGAAGATATTAAACATTAAATAATTAGATTAACTTCAGTATGAGGATTTTTTTCCTTTTCTTATAATAATATTTTCAATTCAAATTTAATACGTTTATTTATAATAGTGAGATTTCTAAATAAATATACAAACAGAACAAATAATCATTAAATATAAGAAAATATGCAGGTCTGAAAGATATAATCACTTCTAGTTTTAGGTTGCCAAATCATAGGAACACCCAAATGCTAACTCAATGCTATTTCTTCATGAAGTCTTACTTTATCTATTTGATCATTATTTACTTATTAATTTATGAATTTTCTTATCAACGAACTCTCATAGCCACATAGATCTTCTTATTAAATACTATTTAAGACACTGTGACTACAAACATGAATAGTTTATCATGATGCTTACTGTCTGGTGAACAGTGTTCACATATGAAAGTTAAAGTGAATTATTACTCACTGGTACTCTCCACTGATATGTTGATTTATATACCATACCTCCCCTACTTTTGCTTTTTGTATCCACATAGCATTTTACTGGATATATATCATAAAGTAAAATATAAAGAATATATTGGATATTGATTATTAGCCAAGGGATGTGAAGGAAAATCTAGGTTCAAAAAGAACTTAATGAGTATATATTTTTCCTATATAAAAACAACAAATGTTTTAATAATCATATAAATTCCTTCAAAAACAATTTTATTATTTACTACATAAATTTTCTGAATTGAAAATTGTTTGACAATTTAAATAAAGAAATTTACATACTCATTCCTGTGATATAATATTCCAAGCATTATTATAAAATAAAATAGTGAGACAAATTAGAACACATTATAATTTTGTAATAAATGTCTAATGAAAAATAGTGTGTCATATAAAAACTGACCAGAGATATTAGTTACTTAAATGATAAACCTAAAACAGTTGAAAAATTATATTGCTTTTTGATAATCAACATTAATTGGATTTAATATTTCAAATATAATTACACTTATATTTGAAAAGCATAATTTTTATTTATCATTTTTATCTTATAATTTTACTTCATGAATGAAATAACATTCAAATAGAAGGCTCAAGAAAGTATATATATTACTTTCTTAAGTAAAAATAACACATCTATCTGATTAAGTATCTATGATCTATGTATCTTGAAATATTTTATACATTTTTAGAAAATGATATATAAAATTATTAGCAATAATTACCTTTAGTAAGAAAAACTGGGGTAAATTAGGTGTTTTTATTTTTAAAAATAATTTTTGGTTTATTAAGAGATGAAAAGAATCTATTTTTACTGGAAACCTAAAAAAGTTGATTAATGATTTAAGGAATTAAAACTATTCCTTGTGCTACAGACAGCATAAAACTTTAGTATGTATGCTATTGTACGTGTAGTCTTAGAGATCCCTATTTCATTAGATATTTTAACTCATGTCTAGAAATCACAATTAACACACATCGGAATAAATAACAATTCCTTTAAGAGTTATTTTTTCATGATAAGCTTTAAAATTTCTAAAGTTCTGATTTTTTGGATACAGCTCTACATAGGAAATATGTTTTTAAGTCCCTTTTCTATCTTAATTAGATGATTCACTCACTTATTTGAAAAATAACTATTCAGTATCTAATAGGAGCTAGGGAATTTTTTATTATCTGAAGTTTTAGACTCGATACTTTATTGAGACTATTAACATTTAAAACATTAATTTCTTTTTAAGTCTTATTTGGGTCCTCATTTCATCAATATATTCTTGCCTTTTTTGTGTCTTCAGAATCTTTTCTCCTTTGATTCCTCTTTATGTAGTAAATCTGTCTTATCATTTCATCTTGATTGCTCCCTTACTTCCTCATTAGTACTTTACAATCTAGTCAAGCAGCGGAACTCCTCCTATGTAGCATTTGCTCGCCCACATTTCCCAGCTCCTTTTCAGTTAATCAGAACTTGCATGTGGGTTCTACAGAACAGGCTGTGTACCAACTGACATCTGTCACTTCCGGACCAATGTGCAGAAAAAGCTGTAAGAAATCTGCAAGTGATCTTTTTCCCTGCCAACACACTTCATGAGATTCAGCCTATATCTGACATGAAAATGACTACGTGGATCAGAGACCAACATTCCAAGTTGTAACCCTAACACATGCTAAACATGAACTTAGAGACCTAAACAAATATTTGTTGTATTAAGCCCTTGAGATAGCATAGTTAATTATGTAATTCAGCAAAATTTGATTTGTCTTGACTAATAGACCAATGATACATATATATTTTTTGCTTTATTGACAGTCATTCTTTCTAATTATCTGATTTTAGTAAAATCTCAGTTTCATTACTCATTGAGCCTAGGAAAGACACTTAATATCTCTGTTTCTCAGCCTCCTCTATAAACTGGTAATATTAATCACTGAATCATAACTTTCTGTAAAAAAGAGAAAACTGAAATAGATGTTATTTTCTTCCTTATTCCCTTGAATAACTTGGCTTCCATATCATTTAAATCATTTAGTTGACCTAACCTTTATAATTGTTCTATGTTTCCTTGAGTGACTCACGTGTCCTCACCCAGCCACTTAAAATAAACAGCACCAAAGCACAACTCTTAAAATCTCTCTCTGCTTATTACATGTATTTTTTTCCTCAAAGGTCTTTTTTTCAGAACATCAATTAATATTTTATCATCGAATCTCACATTTATCCACCTCCCTTCTGAATTCCACATATCCTTGTATAACTTCCCACTGGACATCTCATGCTTTTCACAGGCTGAGCATGTCCAAACATCTATGCTCCACGGTGTCTCCTTAGGCCATGTGTTCCCTCATGGTCCTTTTCGGCATACCTCTTCTCAGTTTGATTATTTAAAATACTATCTTAAAGCAACAGGTTATAAATTGTTAAGTTGTATTGCTGCTTTTATAATAATTTTCTTATTTTTTCCATATTCGCTGCATTGGTCCAATCTCTCTCTCTCTCCCTCTGTCTCTGTGTATGTGTGTATATATATGTGTGCGTGAATGTGTGTGTGTGTTTATATATGTATATACGTATACACACATGCATATATACATAGATATATATGTGTGTAGGTGCATATATACATATGTGTGTGTATATGTATACACACACACACACACACATGCACGCGCACAGAGCACATAGTATATGATACCTCTTAAAATATTTCTCAATATCAAAATCCTATTCCCAAACTCTTGTCTGCCTATTCTATGTTCTATCCAAACACTTTTATTCTCCATTGCATAAACAGGAAATTATAGTCTAAAAAAGTATGAGAATAAGATTATATAACTTTGATTTCTATCAATTTACTCCCTCCAACTATATTTAGATATAAGTAACCTGTCTATTGGCACTATGCTATATAAAGATTATTTCATCAGAGAGCACAGGATCTTTCCATAATCTCCTTCAGAATTTGGTTCCTGCATTATAGCATTATCACACTGTGTCTTACGTTTTAGTAATTAAAACGTTTTTAGTTTCTCTATTGATACGTGGCTCATAGCGAACAGCAAGAAATTTCTTAATTACAGTTGACTGTTGAACAACATGGGTTTGATCTGTGTGGGTCCACTTATACATGAATTTTCTTCATTTCTGCCACCCTTTAGGCAATAAGACCAATCCTTCCTCTTTCTCTTCCTCAACATGAAGACAAGAATGAGCAACTTTATGATGATCCCCTTCGACTTAACGAATAGTAAATACATTTTCCCTTCCTTACGATTTTCTTAATGACATTTTCTTTTCTGTACATCACTTTTTCATATGAATACACTAGATCATCTATACAGCATACAAAGTACGTGTTAATATTGTTCATGTTATCAGTAAGGCTGATATGAATCAATATTGTTTATATTATTGTGTTAATATGGTTTATGTTATCAGTAAGGCTTCAGGTCAATAGTAGATTATTTGTAGTTATGTTTCTGGAGAGTTAAATGTTATTAATATGTAAGATTTTCAGTTACACATGGGGTTCAGTGACCCTAACATCCATGTTATTCAAAGGCCAATTGTATATCCTATTTTTCAGAATCTTAGAACACAATGGAGATAAGTAGTAATGTCGTAAAATTGGAGAAAACATATTTATTATATTACTTATACAAACTAAAATGTAACAATTATAAAAAGGAGAGTTGGGCCTATAATTAATATTTTGTAATTTATAGATTTCATTAATGAATTATGCATGGTACAAATGCATTGATTCATTTTAACAACCCGAATTTTATGGAAATGAAACAGGTACTGCTAATTTTGAAAACAAGTTATGTTAGAGCAGTATGAAAGAGAAAAGTAATTCATTTTAATATTAGAAAGCCTATCTTTGTCATTTGATTAATATATTTTGTATATCTACTATTTTGCCACAGCATATGCTGTGCCTTAAAAATGGCAAGATATAAATGAAAAATTCAAATCATTATGAGACCACTACACACCCACCCACTGGAATGGATAAAATAAAAATGACTGAGGATACCAGGCGTTATGATGTTTCTGTTCAGAGTGTACCTATAAGCATCTAATATGAAGAACTGTTTCACTAGTAAATTCTAGTTACAACTGTAGAATGACCAGTGCTCCTGAATATGCAGATAGAACTCAGGGTTCATAGGTTCACACTGTGTATGTATTTGGCATTCTTCATCATCCTTCTTCTCCATTTTTATTCTATATAAAATGCTATTCCACAACATGTTAGCGAAAACATTAACAATTATCAGCTGATCCTGATGGCAGTGACTGCTGCCATCATTCCAGCTGCAGCAACAGGCGCCGCCGGGGATCGCACCCCGTGGAGCAGGTGGCTGCGGCCGCCCAGCTGCGCAAAGTGCAGCTACAGACCCAAGCCTTTGCTCTAGAGCAGGCAGGAGACCAGCCTCCTGGGCAGGGCCCCGACCGCAGCTGAGCACGGAGCCTCCCCGTGCGCCGGGCCGGTGACCCGGACCGGGCAGGACTCGGTGTCCGCAGCCTGCACCCCCTGGCCCGGGAAGCCCCCACCCCGCCCCGTGGTTCCCCTTCCTATTTTCTTAATCACACGTTCTTTTCTGTGGATCGCTTTATCATTGGAACGCAGTATACAGTCCGTATAGCATAAAAATGTGCTCGTATTGCTCACAAGCTCGGGGTCTGCTCAGCCGCCTGGCCTCTCTTCGCTCCTGGCTGCCCCAGTCTCAGAACGCGGGTCAAGAAGAGCCCCCGGGGCCGCGAAGGGCAACGGGAAGGGAGGCGGACGGATCCCTGGACGGAAGGGAAAGGGCGGACCCCGGCCGGAAGGGGCGGATCCCCGGGCGGAAGGGGCGGGCCCCCAGCAAGGCCCCACTTCAGGCCAGGGAGGGACTGGAGGCTGCGGCCGGGCTGTTAGGCCGCGGACCAGCGTGGGGACTCACGGCACCTCTTCCGGCCTGCTCATGGCGCCCACGGGCCCCTCGGCACTTCCTCGCCCCTGAGCTCCATAAAAGTCCTGGGTTCGGCTGGGCGCGGTGGCTCACGCCTGTAATCCCAGCACTTTAGCAGGCCGAGGCGGGCGGGTCACGAGGTGAAGAGATCGAGACCATCCTGGGCAACATGGTGAAACCCCGTCTCTATCAAAAATACAAAAAAGTTAGCTGGGCTGGTGGCGCGCGCCTGCAGTCCCAGCTACTGGGGAGGCTAAGGCAGGATGACTGCTTGAACCCGGGAGGCCCAGGTTGCGGTGAGCCGAGGTCGCGCCACTGCACTCCAGCCTGGCGCCTGGTGACGGAGTGAGACTCTGTCTCAAAAAGAAAAAAAGAAAAAAAGCCCTAGCCTCAGCCAGAGGAGGGCGGAGAACGGTCGGAGGATGGAGCGGTGGAGAGGACTGCCCCTCTGCTGAGAGCCAGAGGCGCTGGGATGAGCCGCCCTCCGCCGAGAAGAGCTACCGTCCTGCTAAGAGCTGCAGACGCCAGCGCCGCCTCTGCTGAGAACCCAGCCGCCCACGGCTGACCGGCTGCAGAGAGCACCTGCCCACTGCGGGTCTCCTCCCAGCTGCTCTAACACTTAATGAAGCTCATCTTCATCGTGTTCGCCCTTCCCATGTCTGCTTACTTCATTCTTCTAGACTCAAGAAAGCGCCACTGACCACCGAGTTTTCCGGGAAGAAAATCGACACCCCAAAGATTCCACAACAATCCTTTATCGCCAGTAGTTTTAGGCACTCCTTTAGACCCACTGAAAGAACACATGTGTGGCGGGGGACTGGGAAGCAATTTCTGCAGACAGAAGGCCTGACATTCTGGGAGTCCACTGACTGGGAGTGATTTATGATACTGTATATCAATAAGAAAGAGACAGTGTGCTGTGATACTCTTTTAATTATGGAGGCATTGAATTTATTTGACTCATTTACAGTGTTCCTAGAAAAACTGCTCACTTTTAAAGAAATACAAGTCAGCCATATCGTTTTAGCAAATCCAGGTTTCCCAATGACTCAATCTCTCTTATTTCAGAAATGATTGTTGTTAAAATGTGTATAACAGGAAGGGGTCCAGTTTCTGCTTTCTGCACATGGCTAGACGGTTTTCCCAACACCATTAAACAGGGACTCCTTTTCCCATTGCTTGTTTTTGTCAGGTTTGTTAAAGATCAGATGGTTGTAGATGTGTAGTGTTGCCTCTGAGGCCTCTGTTCTGTTCCATTGGTCTATATCTCTGTTTTGGTACGAGTACCATGCTATTTTGATTACTGTAGCCTTGTAGTATAAAGTCAGGTAGCGTGATGCCTCCAGCTTTGTTGTTTTTGCTTAGGATTGTCTTGGCTATGTGGGTTCTACAAGTTTAAAGATGCTCTTGCATGATGAGAGGATCAATTGCTGGCATGTTCTGGTATCCCATATTCCAAATGTTTTAAACAAATTAGGCCAATTGGTAAAAATATATAAACAATTGAGCCAAAATAGCCATACAGAATTGTAAAGTTTCCTCTAAGAAACAAATCACTTTTAAGAGCTAAAGGTAGACACAGTTGATCCTTTATTGTCAAAAAAAATCTTACTCCAGAAGTGACATTTCAAATCTTATGCCAACTCTAAATTGAAAAACTGTTCACCTATAATCCCATCCATCCTCCTATTCCCAATCATACACCTTGATTTTCCAACTCTTTGACATAAAATTTAAAAGATGTAGAATTTAAACTTTGTTTTTAAATGACATGAGAAAATAAACTCCCATCAAGCTGACACTCATCTCAGAATCCTAGCTGCTTAGAGATCAAATTTGATTTCATTAGAAAGTCTCTTTCAACATCAGGTAAGAGAAATTTCTTGGTTCTGATGCCTGTTCAAAATTCTTCAGAATCATTCCACCTGGAGGGATGTCCAAATCTACTTCTTATCTCTTATCTCCCACCACTGCCCTCCAAAGACCTGCATATGTACACTTCATATGTGCCCCACCTAACTGACTGAAGCCCCTCATTGTTGATGGCCATTCTCCCATAGCCTCTTCTCCTCCACTTTCCCAGACCACAATTCTACTTTATTAAAACCTCAGCTCAGTTTATTTTCCTTCTGCCTGTCTTCTTGTCCCACGAGAACCATGTTCATCAGTTTTGGTCTTGCTGTTCATAGATCTGTATCATTCCATCTTGAATTATTATAATATTATATTGTTATATTTTAAATTGTATAAATATATGCCAGCACTTCGGGAGGCCAAAATGGGAGGATCACTTGATCCCATGAGTTTGAGACCAGCCTGGGTAATATCAGGAGACTCCACAAAAAATTCAAAAATTAGCTGAGTGTAGTGGCACATGCCTGTGGTCCTAACTGCTCAGGATGCTGAGGCAGAGCAGTTGCTATGGCCTGGGAGGTTGAGGCTGCCATGAGCAGTGATCACGCCATTGCACTCCAGCCTGGGTGACAGAGTGCAAATGTCTCAAAAAATACACACACACACACACACACACACACATTCTCTTTAAGGAGAGAGTAAGCTTCTTAAAGACAAAAATTTAAAGTTATTAAATGTCCCTGAATGCTCTAATATATTAGCTTTTCCATGGTAAATGACAAATCAATGTTTGTTTTGATGACAATGATGACGAGAATTATAATAATAAAATAATCAAAGATGAAAAATGGAAACACACAGGTGGCTAAAGTTTTTTTTTTTCCTGGCCTTACAAATGTTTAAGATGTCCTTGAGCACAAAGGAAAACTACTAGCTGTCAGGTCCCATTTAAATTAATCTGGCAGTCCAAATAAAAATGCAGGAAAGATCACATGCATCACACTAGATGATTTAGGAAATTAAAATGAAGAATGCACTCATTTCACTGAGGGGGGAAATGAAGTAGCTTATGGTTAAAATGACCTACCTTGTAAGGTATATAAGTATATGTATATTCTTCTATGGAAATATCTTTTAAGGATATGTAGTTCACTGTCATAGAAAGAAAATACTTCATCTTCCCATTCACTTTTATAAGAGTTAACATTTACTAAACGCCATCTATGTACCAGTCTCCGTGCTATCAAATCTGTATATTTGTCTCATTTACTGCCTGCCGAAAACAACTTCATATAGATAAATAAAATTGTTATCTAATTCAGATAATGAAGTTTTGGCACAAAGAAATACATAATTGCCCAGGTTCACACAGCTGGATTAGGTGGTAGGACTTATACATGTGTCTGGGAGGAAAGCATATTCCTCTAGTGATGATTCTTGCCTCCAGAGGAATGGTAAAGCGTGACTTTTTTTTAATCTTTTCACATTTTTGGAGGATATCTCTTACTACCTCTGTGGCAGTGGGCAAGTTCTTTAATCTCTCTGAGCCTCAGTTTCCTCATATATAACATGAGAGATAGCGATATGTAAGCTTTATTATAGTTATTCAAACAATCTGAATAAATGCAATTTCTATTATCTTGCTACAATAGATCTGAAATCAATTATTATAGATGAAAATGTTTATTATGTCATTGCTTTTAACAAAATATCTCCATTTTCCTTTGTTTTGTTGATGTTTAAGCTGGCAGGATAATTCCAGGAACTTTTGCAAGTATAAATTGTAGTCAGATTAGTCAGCATGGTAATATAATCAGGAGAGGCAAAAGCACATTAACTAAGAAAACACCAACCAAAGAAATATAAAGAAATACTGATTAGACTCAATGTTGCATTTAGAATTATTCTATGACGCATTCTCAGCACAAGCATAGACAAGTTTCTCCTTTATGTATTTTCAATCTTATGCAAGTATGAATATACACTTGTAAGTTTATGACTTGTTTGTATCACCACTCATTCCAAAGAGAATTTAAAGAAAATTACAACAAAACCATCTATAAAAAAATTATGATAAAAGTAGAAATACGGAAGAAGTCTTAAAGCTTATGCAAGCTTAGGCAAAAATTCAAGACCATGTAAAATGAGAAGGCAAGAAATTAAGAGTATAAGAACTAATGTAAACAGAATAATAAAATTGCCAGTTTGGCCCTGTTCATTGTCGCTAATAAAGAGAGGTCAACTATATAATGCACATTGTTTTTTTAAAAAGAGGAAGGGAAGAGGAAGGTGGCAATAATCACAATTTGTCACAAAAGTATAAATTTGTCCTGGTACTAAATCTTAAAAAAATTAACACGAATCTTTATAAATGCAGTATTGACTGGTATACTGGACAATGTCTTTAATAAGATTTCTACAGCTGCTTGGGTGAATGACTGAACTCGTGTGGGTTTTGTACTTTAGCACATTAATATCTTTATTTATATGTGAACGCATTTTCATGAACTTATGAGTGTCATGCATGAGTTTATATATAATAAAAAACCATAGGGAGGTTCAGTATCATAGTCTTTATACAGTGAACCAAAGCTCTGTGTTTGATTCATATTTTGTCACTATTAACAGTTGAAACCGTTTAACTACATTGAAAAGGATCATTATCTGACTATCTAAACTAGAATTAAAGTATCTCCAAACTCATTACATCTTAATAATCAGCTTGTATCTGTTTAATTTGGTTAGATAGTCATGAGGATTAGCTGAATGATTTTGCATAGAAAGAGATCAGAATTGTGAAAGCCCTACTAAACAAAATGAAAGTTAAAAGATGATTAAAACTGGCAACACTTCAAACTAGAACCACAAGTACTTATTGGTGGTCATCTCTTTCCAGACAGGTTCCAGATAGTCATCCCTGGTCTTCCCCAGCAGCCACATAAAGGTCAAATGCAAATTCTACTTAGTGTAAGTGCAAATAGACCTCATTTTATATTTGAATGGATTGTTTATAATAGACTAACTCAAAACTGAACTTTGATTCTACTTTTTTTGTTCAAACAACAAATATGTATTGAGTATGCACTATGTTCCATAATGCATGCATAATATAAATGAGATATAATACCTTCTATCAAGTCATATGAGAGAAGACAGGCAGGTAAACAGAAGATTACAATAGAATGTAACTGCTTTATATGAATAAGAGAGAATATAGGATGACGCCTGACCCATCCTCAGATGACACAGGAGGTTTCCTACCACTTGATTGGAATGCCTATGAATAAATATGAGTTATCCAGATGAAAATGCAGGAAAAAATGTTCAGACAAAACAATATAGGCAAAGAAACAAATAACACTTTGAGCACTTCAAACGGATTAAAGCAGCAAAAGATGGAAGGAGAGTATTAAGAGACAAGGAAAGTTAGCCAGGCATGGTGGTGCACACCTGTAGTCCTAGCTAACTGGAAGGCTGAGGCCGGAGTGTTGCTTGAGCCCAGGAGTTAGAGGCTGAAGTGAGCTATGATTGTGCCGCTGCACTCCAGCCTGGGTGACAGAGTGAGACCCTTAAAAGAGTCTCATTTTAAGTCAAATCACTATGGTTTCTTAAGGAAGAACTGATTATAAGGGATTGAGGCAGACACTAACATTTTTTTACCTAAAATCTTTTCTCCCTCTGCTCCACCTCTTCTGTTAACTTAAATAAACCAATCTACAATATTTACCTTCCAAAACTCTTGCAGCTAGAAATGGCCATGTGACACAATATTAACTGTTCAGATACAGACAGGAATTCCTTGGAAAGCGCCCACCTTTCTAAATAAAAAAGCAAAGCTTCACAAGTAGAGTTCCTTTGCCTTTCCTCTTTCCTCTTTCCTTCCTTTTTCTTGAACTGAAGACTGGATTCTGAGGGCACCAGAGCCATTTTGGGTTTATAAGAATAAGAATGTGAAGATTGTGAGGCATAAAAAGAAAAGGTGTGGACATAGTATTTTGTATAATATCAACATTTTAGGAATTAGTGGAGGAAGACCAACCTGTTATGCAAATGGTGAAGGAGTTATCCTAGAGGAAGGAGGCAGGCAGTGAAACCCCGGTGCTGCTGAGGCCAAGGGGAGAAAGAGTACCAGGGAGGAGCGGCAAACAGCATGCAAAGCAGCAGACACCAAAAAAGATGATGTTCAGCCTTCTTTGTTTTTTTCATCAGTTATCCAAACTTCTCCACAAGTTCTCACCCTACTGAGAAATGGAAAAACTTAGACTCTCTAATTAGTGACAACACAAGCTCTTCCAGTTTAAAGTTTCTTAATACCTTTGACAAAAGTCTCTTTCAAATAAATTCTTCAGTCTTTCAAATCACTTTCCTCCCCAACTTAATCCTCCCCTAGGATGTGGGAGTGTACAGACGCTTACTGGGTCTTCCTAGCAGAGGAGAAGAAGAAGAAATGCCTTAAACTATTACCCGTATTCTCTTGTCCCTGCCGTGGGGACCTGCTTTATTCCGCACTAGCACTGGTCACTGCCAAGCTCTGTCTGCTTGCATATGGACCTTTGGCCAAGTATAAACATCCACCGACTGCTCAGAATCAACCATAAAAACTGATTCTAGTCACCAAGGAATGGGCCCTCAGTTGCCTGTTCTTGGCCTCCGTGTTCATATGGTCTAGCATTCCAGCTGTACTTGCAGCTCACCAAAATGGGTTTGGGATTTAGGCATTGGCTGCAACGCATTTGAGGCCACAGCCTCTGCAGAGCCACAGTTTGTCATGATACATGAATCTCCTCCGGGAGGTTTGCCTGGAGAAGCACCCAACTCATCTATTACCCTTCTCCTCCATGTTCTAAGGATCTTTCATCACTCTTTGGTGGTTTCTGCTACACCCCTCAGCCCGTGATGCCCCTTGTCCCCACCCTTCAGCCCCTGAGGTTCCCCATTCCCACCATACCAGAGGGAACGGAACAAACATTTTGGAACCTAACCACCTCATTCTACTTCTAACTATTTTCTTTTGTATGTTCTACTTTCTTTTCCTTCCTGAAAAGAACATTCCCTTCCTCAGTAATTATCAAACTTTAGCATACATCAGATAACCTGAATAATTTATTAAAATTCAGATTGCTGGGCTAGGGTACATTCTGAGTCTTTGCATTTCTAACAAGCTCCTACGTGATGATGTTGCTGGTCCCAGGCCTCACTTAGTGAACTACAATTCTACAGCCTATTGGTAGGGAGGGTGGAATGAGAAGGGGTTTAATTAAGCCTCAAGGCATCTGTCTAAAATTCGGAAGATCCTTTCTAAACAGTAACATATTATTCACTACAGTATTTTTCTGAGTCCTTCAATTTTGTTTCTTGATATGAAAGTGAAGAGATAACTAGAAATCAGAGATTTGCATGTATATGTAAATGGATTCTGAGGATTCAGAATCCAGTGCAGTGAGCTGACTCCAGTGAGCTGAAAAGTGGATGGGAAGTGAGGATAAACAATGCTTGCAAAATCTGGACTGTGAATGGGAAGGTGGAGGAGTGGGCCTTTTCTTCTTCTTTTTCTTGGTTTCTTTTTTGGAGGGAGGGGGAAATGGAGGAGACTTGAGCATGTTAAAATGTCGATGCCAGTGACTAGGGGAAAGACTTAAGCACACAGAGGACAGTTTAAAATGAATGATCTAAAGTCCCTAATCAAAGGAAAGGAAATGGAAACCAAAGCCCAGGAGGGTAAACGCACTGGGAGGAGAGAGACATCCATGGTGACAGAAAGGACAAGAGGGTTTGCGTCAGTAACGAGGAGTGTTAACAAGTTGAATGTGTGAGGGATACAGAGTGGAGTAAGGTGCTTTGATATCTGGAGGATATTTGCAGTGGCCATTCTGAAGAATAAGAGTGGACAGTTGTGCAGGAAGCATGATGCTGGCATCTGTTCCTGGTGAGGCCTCAGGAAGCTTACAATCATGGTGAAAGGCAAATGAGGAGCTGCCATGATAGGTGGTGAGAAGGAACAAGAGAGAGCTGGGGAGAGGTGCCATACTCTTTTAGACAACCAGACCTCACATGAACTCAGAGAAGAAACTCACCAAGGGCGGTGGCACTATGCCATTTATGTGGGATCTGCCCCCGTGATCCAATGCTTCCCAGTAGGCCCCAGCTCCGACATTGGGGATCACATTTCAACATGAGATCTGGCGAGAACAGACATCCAAACCATATCAACGGACTACAGAAGGGATGTTAAAGTTCCAGTGGCCATTACTCTGTATTTTAATGTTTTTTGTACCTATCCAAACTTTATTTAATGTCATATCTATCCTAGACATTCCCTTGTTCTGCTAATAGCCCTTCTACCTTTGTCCCTGCAGCCTAGTGCAATGTGACTTCCTGTTCTTGCTCATCTATGAGTTTATTTGCAGTTTCAGGTGGGTTTTTCAGTTATAGCTAACCAATTCTCACATGAAATTCCCTTGTTTTAAATACAGAGATTTGTTTCTATTTTCTGTCTGCACCCTAACTCACACAGCACCAAGTACTTTGGTCATGAGAACCACCAGTGGAAGTGGACAATTGAAATAGCCTGTAAGGTACTGCCACGAAGGAGTGATGGTGGGGCAAAGGGACAAGGGAAGTGATTAATGGCAAGACACTGATTACAGCAATAGATCTTGCATTTCCAGTCTAATTTAGTAATACAATGCTAACGCTGTGTAAAACAAGAATAGAGTCATTGGCACCACAAAGCCACACAAAATAAATTCTACTTCATGTCTCAATGATTTAGAAATCAGATATAAGTGGTTTTTTAAACATGTGTACAAGTGGTAGTGGCTTCAGACAGTAGATACAGAGCTCACAGAATTATTTTTACATTGACCAGACTCTGAAACTTATGATACAAAAGGGTTTTCTCAGAATTACACACACCAGTATTCTTGGATTCATGAGTGATAAGAAAAAAACTCAATTTTTTTTCTCTTATACTTTTAGTGAAATTGCAAGATTAGGTGATTTATTTTTATCCAACATAACAATCCTAAAGCAGAAATTAGACATACTACTTTTGTTTTTATAAAGTATGAGGACTGTCAGAGACAATGACAGCTCTAAACCTCATCACCATTTCTCTTGGCTTCTATTTTTTGTGTGGTTCTATTTGCCTGTGTGTGTGTGTGCGCGCACTTGTGTGTGAAATCCCAGCGCCTTGGGCCAGGATGCTGAGTAATAAGTGAGATAAGGTAGTACGTGTGAGATGATGACACCAACATAATCTAGTTGGTTGTAAAATATGTAATCAGTTTAAACTGATAACACATACATATGTATGCATGCGTATGAATTATCACGTACATTTGGAGAGAGAAAGAAAAACTCAAAAGGAGCCAAGAAAAATTCTTCACAAGATTACTTCCAAGAATAACAGTAGAAAAATGGCATCACTAGGTATTTAATACACAGTTTTTAAACCTTTAACCTAATGAGCAAAAATAGAGGTGATTATTCTACGTTAGCTGTGCAAAGAATAAGTATTTAAACAAATATCTTCTGTATTTTTCATAGAATAATGTAGTTTTAAGGTGCCAAAGCTAATAATTTCACAAAACAATCTTCCAAGGAAAGGGTCAAACAATTAAATAAAGTCTAAGTCTAACGCTGTTAGTTGCCTTTAAGGGTACCATGCACAATTTTAAGTTCAATTGGCTAAGATAATGTATTTAATGTAAAGCATGTCTCAATAAAATATATATCTTTAAAAAGTTTTCAAAACAAAGGATAAATGCTTGACATGATGGATACACCATTTATACTGATGTGATTATTAGACATTCCATGCCCTTATCAAAATATCTCATGGAACCCATAAATATACACAACTACTGTGTACTCACAAAAATTAAACTTTTTTTTAATTTAAAAAGCTTCCAAGATAATGAACACCTTAAACAGACAGTTTGTGCTTTTCAAGCCAGAGACATTTTGAAAGTTGAAGAGTCACTGCATTTTTGTTTCGTATTTTTTTTCTACCATAATCAATTTCTGTCCCTTTATCCTAAGATTTTTCTTTCCCACAAAAGTATTTCGGAGGTGCACAATGGTAAAATGTGTGCTTTCGTTGTTTAATCTCTTTTCTCCCTAATTTAACAGATAAATCATCTATAGCGAAAGTTTACCCCGAGATTTAAATCCATGGAAGTTACTTGCATTTAGAGACACGGCATATGCACACAATGGCAACTAAATCCACTCAATGTAAATTTTATTCCTAAATGCCTTTTTCTCAGAAAACAAAACGATGGTTCATTTCTGGTTAATGGTCATGACAGAAATTTAGCAAAATGATGATCTGTTCATGATTGATTATGTAGAAGTCTAAATTTAGAAGCTAAGAACAATAATCTGGAGGCAATCATTAGTAATTGCATGTATATCTGCAACTCACAAATATTTTTTAGTTTTTGAAGTCTTTCACATCTCACTGGGGAACCAGTAGGCTATATTTTTAGCTGCTTGCCTCCAGGTAAAGATCAGAAATGATATTTAAATAAGAGTTATGGGTGTTCTAGCTGGGACTGCCCCTCAGATCCAGCCAAGCTGGCTGTAGGTATAGTTAGGCAATGCCAGCCCTCTCATTGCTCCCCCTATCTCCCTTTTTCATGTTTTTTAATGAACAGATTCCTATCAGAAAGCATTTGGGACTCTTAAATAAATGTCCAGTCACCTCCTTGGTTTGACTGAAGTCAGGAGCTCACAAGAAAGGACTAAAGTATGTCTGTCATTGAAATCTAGACCCACACAAACACAGCTGAATGTATTTCAGAGAAGAAAACAAAGCCTCTGAGGGGAAAATCCCTATGAGTAAGAGCAGGTGGGAGCTAGACTCAGCAGTTGAGCCTGCTTGCTTGTAGGAAGGCTTTCAAACAGTCCCTGACCACCCTCAACCCCACCTTTTCGGAGAGCCTGCAACTCTGAGGAAGTCAAAGGCTGTCCCAAAAACAGTCAGAATTCATCCCTAGAGGTCAATGAAGCTCTACTCTTCATCACCGCCTTTCTCCTGCCTCTCCCATCCGAAACAGAAACAAAAAGATTTGTGCCCTTCACTGGAGTAGGTTCTGGTATCCATGCTAAGAGACCTGAAAAAAAAAAAAAAGATCTGTGCATGAAGAGGTAGACTGTTTCCTAGTGGCCAGAAATAGAGACACAAACTGCCGAGACCCAGCGGCATATTGTGACAGCTGTATTCCGGGAGAGAAAGTGCAAAGGACACTGCCTGAGATCACACTCTGTGTGGTCTGTGCACGATTCGGAACAAGCAACGGACTGCACAGGGGCCCACAGGCAGTGGAAAAGCAGGTGCGTGAAAGAAATGAACAGTTGGTGCACATGGTCCAAGATCAGCAACACAAAGGTGGGCAACGGAATGAAGGAACGTGGCATTTCAGAAAGGTGCCCTGACACTCTGAGAGGAAAAGTCACTGTGCTAATCACCCAACCAGAGGGTTACACATACACAACCATCACAACTGAGGGCATCTCAGAAACATCTGGAAGGAGAACCATCTAGAAGATACTGGATTTTCTTCCACTGATTATGTAGCATTTCTGAACAGAGGGATCGGTGTATTACTGAAAATGCCATATACAGTGTTCGTGTTGGTTACTGAAGCTTGAACCATGACCAATAAATCTAGATAAAAATGGTTGCATGCTAGTGTGTCAAATAATCCACCTCAAGAATCAGTTCGTCGTTCTTTCTTGCTGTGGCCATGAGCTAAAATTAAATACAAATATGATGCTAATTTTATCATGTATTAGTTTTCTATTTCTGTGTAAGAAGGTCCTGCAAACTTAGCAGCTTATGGCAACATCCATTTAGTAGCTCAGAGCTCTGTAGGACAGAAGTGACTAAGTTCTCTGCTCAAGGTACCGCCGGGCTGAAGACAAGGCGTTGGTTAGTCAGGCTCTCCTCATCTGATGGCTTCAGGGAAGCATACACTTCCATGCTCATTTTTGTGGTTACAGAATTAAGTTCCTTGCAATTGTAGGACTGAGATCCCTATTTCTTTGATGGCTCCAATCAGGGCTGTCCTGAGCACCTAGACATAGTCCTTGCCATGTGGCCATCCCCATTTTCAAGCCAGAAATGCTTTGGTTTCACACTTCAAATCTCTGACATCTCTAGTCTTTGAACTCTAAATCCAGATTTAAAGAGATCATGTGATTGGGTCAGGCCCACCTGGGTAATCCTCTTATCTTAAGGTAAACTTATTTGGGACCTAGACTATATCTGCAAAATCCCCTTATAGTAGTACGTAGATTGGTGTTGGAATAACTGAGAAAAGGTATGTGTATATGTGTGTGCACCAGGAACCAGGAATCTTGGGGGCTGCCTTAGCATTCTGCCTATGGCATGTTGATTCTCCTTTTGCCTCATTTCACCACAAAATGCAACTCTTTTACCAAAAATCCCATAAGATCAAGTTCGTAACTAACTCATAGCTAGGACAGAAAAGTGGTCTTGAAGACTAAAATTAGACCAAAACTAATTTTTCCTGTAGCTCACTCATTTACTCATTGAATTATATTTATATGATATAAATCACATCTATTCTAATCATATCTAATTGGAAAGGTAATTTGCCTCAAAATATATTTTCCACATTCCTCTTGTCCTGGAATTGAAAGAAATATAAATGATTCAGATGTCTTCAAATGAGCATAGTTTCAGATTATACTCTTAAATTACATGGATCTCTAGGAAAGAAAAAATTTGGAACAGAAATGATTCCTGAGAAGTCTAGTTCTAACAGATAATCTCATAATTATTGGCCTTATAGATCACCTTAGAGCTGCCCATTTATCTGAAAATCATTATAAACTGAAGACTATATCATGAACTTGCACACCTTTTAAGAAGACTGGAATTTAGTGAATAACCTAAAGTGAAACTGTCACTCCTCCTCAGAAAACACCCACCAGCAAATATCTCACAGAGAGTCTTGGTAGCACACCCTTTCTCTTTGAACAGCAATATAATTTCTGCTTAAGTAGGTACACCAGTATTTTTGGTGTCCCCAAAATCTACTTGGATGAATAAGGTTTATTTTTTTTGTATATTCCCCCAAAGCCAAATGCAGCACTGCTGTTCTTCCACTTATCAAATCTTTCATCAAATTTCCATTTCAGTAGTGGAAGAGCAGAAAGAAGAAAGTGTGTAAAATTGGAGACATTTCTATGATCAGAATATAAAGAAAACCAAGCACTACAGGACTCTATTGTCCAAGCTGAAACTTAGATGGCATCCAATTCCTTTGCGGGAGGCCCTGTGGTGTGGCTCAGAGATATTATTTCCTTCAGCGGTATTCTTATCAAGATACTTTGCATTTATGTGACACTTTTATTTTCAAAGGGACTTACAAAAATGTATTCGCAATACTCTATAAAAATCTGAGCTATTATTTTTTCACTATGTAGATCAGAAAAATTATCAAAAGTAAGAAATTCACCTCAGGCCATGAAATGAATAAAACATTAAAATATGACAGTTCATACTTCTAACTTTCTGTCCATGCTTAAACTTTTCTACCAAGCTTTTTTTTTCACTTTATCTTGCAACGTGTCATCCGAAATGCTTCAGAAAGTGCTTGCTCTAATGACCTGAAAGAGAAAAAGAAGAAAGAAGGGAGTGAGGAAAAAAGGGAAAGAGGGAGAAGTAAAGAAAGGAGAAAGGACTACCAAGGCTTATTAGAATTCCATTTTTCCCTTCAACACTTCTCTTATAGTTACTTAGATACACCATTTAAATAATTGCCATTTATAAAATTCCAAGTCTCACTTCCTGAAAGGATATGCCTGTCATCAGCTACCAAGAGGAAAGAGTAAACAGTCTCAATTTGTCTGAAGAATATGTATTTCCTTTTTTGTTCCCAGGGCATCCACAAATAGAAATATAGATAAATATAGAATTTATTTTATACAGACACAATAAATTCAGAGGCACTCAGGACCTTTGCAGGTCCCAAGAACTCTTACCTTGCTCAACATCCTGCTTTCACTATAATTTTATATAATCAGAAGAGCTTATTTAAGTTGTAGTTGATTAGCGATATTCTATAAACATTATATTAACTACTAATGTCTATTTTGCAATTTCCTTTTATTTGTTTAAGTTTGGCATGATGTAAAATTTTTATTTTTTAACTCTATTTCTTTTGTTCACAATTTTTGGAATCTTTGTTTGTTTTGAATGTTTAAGTATTTTTACAGGCTTTGAAAAGCATATAAGCCCTGACTGATGGCAATCTTATTACTAGAAGCATGACGGCAATGCACAAAGCAGAAAAACCAAGTTATACACTATGAATTCGGCAGCCGTTTACCTACTGTAATTTTTGTTTGTTTGTCTTTGTTTTTGTTTCTTGAGGCAGAGTCTGGCTCTGTCACCCAGGCTGGAGTGCAGTAGGAGATCTCAGCTCACTGCAGCCTCTGCCTCCCGGGTGCAAGGGTTTCTCCTGCCTCAGCCTCGCAAGTAGCTTGGACCACAGGCATCTACCACCACACCCCATTAATTTTTGTATTTTTAGTAGAGACAGGATTTCACCATGTTGGCTGCGCTGGTCTTGAAATCTTGACCTCAGCTGATCCACCTGCCTCAGCCACGCAAAGTGCTGGCATTACAGGTGTGAGCCACCGTGCTTGGCCTGCCTATTATAATTTAAAGACCCTCCTTTTCCTAATATATGTTTTCTGCTAGCCTGCCACCAACAGAGTTGTTCTCTACAGTTGCTAATGCCCACAGGCTGCTATTGGTAAAGGGGGAAAATGTCCACTTCACTAGCCTTGCATGGGCACAAATAAATAAATAAATGAGTTTTTATTTTTTATTAAAAAAATATTATCTATTTTTTAAAAAAAATAGTTATCTATTGCTCCATTCACAATATTATCTATTTTTAAAAAAAAAAATAGTTATCTATTGCTCCATTCACAAATTCCTCCAAAACTTGGAGATTTCAAACCATAGTAAACACTTCTGACCCAGTTTCTTGGGTCAGGAATTCAAGACCAGCTTAACTCGCTCTCTCATGAAGTCACAATTAACACATCCCCAAGGCTACAGTCTTATTAGAAGGTTGACTGAGGCTGAAGGACACACTCACCTACGTGTCTGGTGAGTTGTGCTAGTTGTTAAGGAGACCTTAGTTTCCCTCCATGTTGACCTCTTCACAGAATGCTTGAGTGTCCTCACAACATGGCAGCTGGGCTTCCCTCAGATCAGACAGTCCAAGTGAGAGCAAGGCAGAAGTGACCGTGTCTTTCAGGACTAGCCCTGGAAGTCACACACAATCAGTTGCCCCATATTCTATTCATTAAAAGTGAGTGACTGAATATAATAAATAGCCCACATTCAAGGAAAAGGAAATCAGTCTATACCTTTTAAAGGGGGGAGTGACAAAGGATCTGTGGATGTGGACACATTTTAATCACCACAGAAAATTATGTAAGAATTCTAAAAGAATTGTCCCTAATGAAGCTGCTGAGAGAGTCTAAGAATTATCATTTATTCTTATGAGCAAACACAAATCTGTCATTGAAGGCTAGAAATTCCACTGAGAATAGAAACACTCATTCTTAAGCATGCACATATATTTTTAAGAATGGAAAGTCTTCCTTTTAAATAATACTAAGCTCGATTCCTTGGTGACCTTAGAGTTACACTATTTTTTAATAATTTATATTCATTGATCAGCCTAACATTCTGACACCATATTTATGGGCTACCGTGATGAATCACATCTGTTCTCAAAGTAAACAAATTCTCAGTTTAGATAATTAGTGTAAAAGCCCAGCTTTGATTATATTTTCTTTTATATTGCAGGAATATTTCAATTTTGAAAGTATATTTGTTATCTTTCGTTACTGAAAAATTAAACATAAACTTTGAATAGATTACAATACATACCTAAAAAATCTAAAACAGTCAATAATATTAGTAGATCCTTGAATAATTGGCCCTTAAATATAAGAATCGTCATTTGTATATATGTGTTCAAATGTTTTTGCATTTTTCCTAAAAGGTAGCAAAGACTCTTTGTTAACCTATGATTGTGACAATGTCAAATATATAATGTTTGTATAAGAGAGGGAGAAAGTGGGTGTGTATGTGGAAAGAGGTGGTTGGGGGAAGTTCTAACTAAACATGCTTTGGATGTCACCTGAAATTTATCTAACTCCATCAGCCTCTTGTAGTTGAATTTCTACCAAAGCTCATATATAAGCAAAGCATGCAGATGGAAGTAAAACTCTTAGTGTCCATGCAATTATTTCCCACATGCAAAACGTAACCTTTTGCAAACCTATTATTGAGTCTGATCTAGGTTGTATAAGAACCATAACTTATCAGTCTCTTGCTTATAAAGGAATGAATTTACCTTCATATATTCATTGGTTAGTAAGCATTGCCACTTCAGTTCCGTAGTTTTGTGGACCATGCCTGCCTGTAAAAGCTCTCTAGCCCCTATGATGTTATTATGTATACATAATTTAAAGTCAATTATTTCCCCACCAATCATAACATTGAAACATTTTTATCTTTGGGATTGAAAATTAGAATGGTAGATACAGAAAATTTCTGTTCCTTTTTTTCCTCATTTTTCTTCTTCTTATAATCCATAGCCAGTAAAGGAGTAAGAGGACACATGACTGAGGTTTATGTGCAAGAACTGGACATATTTTTTGCCTCGAAAATTCTTTGTCAAATCACCTGCTATCTATATATACATTCTTGTGCCAGGTTCCTGCAAGGACTCATTGATATCAAGTGCCAAATAATCTTTCAAAATGTTAATAATTAAGAGATTATATATTTATACACATACACATGATTACATATACACACGGAGATAAGGCGGGAAAGATCCCACAGACTCTTTAATATTATTTTTCATTCAAATCTGTCATTACATGCTTCCTTACTGATACGACACATTAAACTAATTTTATTCTGACTCAAGTAATTTAAATCAGTGAACACTACCTCACGAAGTGCTGGGAAAAAAAGAGATAATAAAATGTGATTATGAAGCCAGTGGATCCTGCCACTATCTTTGACAGCAATAATTAACCCTTATCTTATATGAGCTGGAGCTCATCTGAACTCCATACATAGGCAAAGCTATGAATAGTCCTGTTTAATACACAAGAAAACTGAGGTACAAAGGTCAGTGATGTGTCTAAAGGTGATTAGGAAAGTTAAAAATAGGCCCTTTTTTTCTGACACTTGGTTTTGAAGCTAGGGATCTAGACAAAGGTTTTCTGTTAGACCCACAAATCACATGGTGTAAATGACTTCAGACACCAAATACCAAATTTCCACCAACAAAACATAAGGAGGAACAGAGAATTAAGCCCTAACTACATATTGAGCCACATGCAATGCCAAAATTTCAAGTGAAAATTCATGAGCCACATAATGCATCTGCGTGAACCTGTAATCTCATCTGCATGAACCCATCATCTTTGAGGTAACAAATAGTGCAGTTGCCTTAAGAGAGACAAACACCTTTTGCTCATTCAAGAGAACACCTCTCCGCAAAATGCAGTCATGTCTGCTGAGGGAGATTAGGTCTCGGGCAACAGTTTGGGCAATCTGTCACCAATAAAATATATTGTGCCCTGGAGTACTTTACGAGTAATAAACAGGAATAAAGTTAAAGTCTCAAAGGAAAGTAATTAAATACTTTTGAGTATTGGGATTTTTTTTTTTCAGCTACAAAGATTCAAATATTTACAGACTGGACCAAGTCCACCACTTGATTTAATTTCTGTTGGTGATCAAGGGAGAGGGTATTTCAGGTCAAGTGCTTGCTGACTGACATCAAGTAAACAAAAACAACCAGAACACTTCCATCTCCAACCATTGTTGCCTTTGTGGTAGAACTACCTTAAATCATCTCATAGCTATGATCATGTCTCTTTAAGCAAAGCTTGGGTGCAATTCAAATGAGGATGCAAGTAATTCTCTGAGAAAGACAATTCTTTCTTTTCCTAAGACAGCAAGCTTCAGGGAGGGCAGGGAGCTTGTCTGTCTTCTTGATTGATGTTTTTCCAAAGACAAAATTCAGCATAGAGTGGTACTTTATCAGGGTTTGCTAAAGTTCCACCAAAATAACTTGTCACCAAATTCAAAGAAGAAAAAAATGATTTCCAGGCTAAGAGATGGACAAAAGATTGGCTACACAAAAAGCAAAGTCAGTGGTTACTGATTTCTAGTTATTTAAGAAAACTAAAAGAAAAAAAAAGATCCATTTATTTTAAAACTGCATCTTCTGTGACCAGCTATAAGGGCTAACATTTTACCATTAAGAGCTCATAGTGTGAAAATTGTAGTATATTTGGAAGAAGTAAGACAATGTGCTTGATAACCAGTTGTATTTCCTTGTAAATTGTCTATCATATGCTTTTCTATCTCAATTCGAGAGAGAAACAGACAAAAAGGGCTGACCCGTATTTAAAACTCACATCCTCCAAGAGCAAAGTTTCTCCTACCACTATTCTATTCCATTCAAGCACTATTCCAATGAATTATAATTGCCTTTTTATGTGTCAGTCTGCCTTACCAAGCAGTAATGCCTTGACAGCAGAGGCCGTCTTGTTCATTGCAGTACTGCTTAGATTCAAAATTATGCCTGGCATATTTTTGATGATAATTAACTATTTAATAAATAAATATTGAATGCCAAGGGCTCTATTCTGGACAAAAAGTGTTACCCGTGGCAAGTGAAGGGAGAAGGAAAGAAAAAAAGAAAACATTACAAAATTTACAGCAACATATTGGCCCACCTAGAAAAGGTGAAACAGTAGGGAAAGCTGCTAGAATTCAGTAGCATAGTATCTGATGCTCCAACCTTGGACAGTTCTTAGGCTGATTTTGAGAGAAACAGCTGAATGAGTCTCCATCCAAATGCAGATTAAGCTTTATCCAATGAGAAAACAATGCCACAGGCAACAGAAGCAAAGAGGAAGTAATTTTTGTGTGTAGATTGGGTCCCAGCCCTAGTCTCCTAGTGTGTGCTTTGTAGTATGGGCACAGAGATGAAAAAGACTTTGTCACTGTCTCTGATTAATTTAGTAAACAATGTCAGCATAATAGTGTATCTTTGAAGAATGCTGCTAGACAAGAGGAGGGGAGGGATAAAGTAAAGCTCATTAATTCTCTGCAGACTTCTATTTTTTGGTAAGACAAGCCCTAGTTAGGATTATGAGGCTGGAAAGGCTCGAGATGGTGACTCTTTAGTTCTCCCTTGAGGATTTGCTCTTCTGTCTCTTTCCCACATTTTTAATTTGGCTTCTTCTAAGTGCCAGTGCTCTTCCAACTCATAGTTTAATTTGAGACATTTTAGCAACCCCAGGCAGTACTACTCAAATCCGCCTACTGTACTTGTTCCTTCAATTTTTGTACTCTTCTGGTGGCAATGGATGCTAATTACTAGCTGTCTTAGTTTCTATGGCTGCCATAACAAAGTGTAGCCGATTGGATGGGTTAAACAATATTAATGTATTCTCTCACATTTCCAGAGGCTAGAAATCTAAAATCAAGATGTCAGCAGGGCTATGCTTCCTCCAAAGCCTCTAGTGAGGAATTCTTCCTTGCTTTTTCTGGCTTCCGGTAGTTGCCGGCAATCCTTGGTGTTCGTTGTCTTATAGTTGCATCACTCCAATCTCCGTCTTCCCTTTATATGGCCTCTCCCCTGTGTGCCAGTGTCTTTGTGTCTAAATTTTCTTCTTATAAGGACACCAGTCACACTGGATTTAAGGCCCATGCCACTCCAGCATGACCTCATCTCAAAGTACATCTTCAGAGACCCTATTTCCAAATAAGTTTACATTCACAGGTTCCAGGTAGGCATGAATATCGGGAAAGAAACCAAGTACTCTACACTAGCTAAACAAACATAAAAATTCATCTATGCTTGTTGCCCTTCACAATTTACAAGATTTCCTGCTATATTCAACAGTGCCTTTATCACCAAAGCGGGGGGAAATGTGCATTTTAGGCAGTTGCAGACTTTAGAGCAGTGGTCCCCAAACGTTTTGGTACCAGGAACTAGTTTCACGGAAGACTATTTTTCTTTTTCTTTCTTTTTTTTTTTTTTTTTTTTTTGAGACAGAGTCTCACTCAGTTCGCAGCTCACTGCAACCTCTGCCTCTCAGGTTCAAGAGATTCTGCAGCCCCAGTCTCCCCAGTACCTGGAATTACAGGCGTGTGCCACGATATTCAGCTAATTTTTTTTTTTTGTATTTTCAGTAGAGATGAGGTTGGTTTCCCCAGTGTTCCCCAGGATGGTCTTGAACTCCTGACCTCAGTGGATCCACTTGCCTCAGCCTCCCAAAATGCTGCGATTACAGGCAGGAGCCACTGCGCCTGGCTGGAAGACTATTTTTCTACAGACCAGGGGGAGGGGTTGGTTTGGGGATGATTCAAATGCATTACATTTATTGTGGACTTTATTTCTATTATTATTGCATTGTAATATATAATGAAATAATTATACAACTCACCATAATGTAGAATCAGTGGGAGCCCTAAGCTTGTTTTCCTGCAACTCTATTGTCCCATAAGGGCGTGATGGGAAACAGTGACAGATCATGAGGCATTAGACTCTCATAGAGAGCATGCAACCTAGTTACCTCACATGTGCAGTTCACAATAGGATTTGTGCTATGAGAATCTAACGTCTCCACTGATCTAACAGGCGGTGGAGCTCAGACGGTAACGCTCACTCACCCGCTGCTCACCTCCTGCTGTGCAGCCCAGTAACTAACAGGCCATATCCAGGGGCTGGGGACCCCTGTTCAAGTGCAAGTAAATCTTGGGGAATATACCTTTTAATATCTGTGAAATTACAGCACCAGAGATTGATGGATGATTAAAACTGAGTTTAAGATTTCATCATTCAAAATAATATTATCTCTTTGCCCTCCAAAAATATACAAATGTTCATGCCAGTTTGCGCTGTAGGGAAGCCACATGGTTTATATGATGAATATGACAGACCACAGAGTCCAGGCTTCACCAGTTATGTAGAATCAATGACTCTCTGTGCTTCAGTTTCCTCATCTGTCAAATGGGGATAATAGAAAGACTCTCCTTTCATTGGTATAGGACTAACTGAGCTGATATACATGTAAAATGCCTAGAAAAATGTCTGGTAAACAAGCAGTACTCTCTGAAAGTCGGCAAAGATTACCAGACAATTTTAGGGGAAAAATTTGTATTGAGATTACCACTGCAACCATTAATACCTATGTGACACTTCTAAGTTATTTTATATCGAACTTTTTAAAATAAAAGGTAATTTTGTTGCTAATTTGAAGAAAGGAAGGCTTTGCTCCTGTTACATCCAACTGCTGATTCCAGAAGTGCTATTTTAGATTGAGATGCTTAAACTTTTTTTGTTTCTATGGAGATTATCTGCTGAATAGTTTACTTACTGCCCTGAGCTGTCAACGCATACTGTTTAATTTATAAAGCTGATCTAAACCTCTATGGGGGAAAAAGCCACCAATATTTCTCCAAACTTACTTGGATTTATTTTCAGTGTCAGACAAGACATAACATTTATTATGATTCACCTTAGCATGATGACATTTCATTTTTCTTGTTGAAGAAGATGTTCCAGAAAAAAGAAAAAAAGTTCAAAATCTCTTTAGTCTTCTGGATGTCTCATAATAAATGAGGGGTTCTGCTTTTCTTCAGTGCTTAAATAGCAAGAAGTGTTTATATTTCAGGCCAAGCCCCCACTGAATATTTACAAAATTTGTTGTGAAGTGTTGAAATATAAATCTAAAGTTTGAAACCTACTTCAAATATAAAAGAAAAGTCCATTTTTTTAAAAAAGTGTGAAACAAAAAGTCAGAAGTAAAAATGTAACTGTTTTAAAGGCTTATTTAAATCCTTAAGTGTCTTCCTCATAAATAACACATAAAACTTATTTTATCAAATGTTCTTTGGTTGTGTCATTCAAAATATAAGACATTGAATTATCTTAGAGGAATGAAAGATACAAAGATTAGATTATTGAAACTTTAGAGATATTAAAAGACTAATATAGATAATATGCATGAAATTCATCTGTATGAACAAGGTTTCACAGTTTTTTTAATGAATCAGATCTTATCTTTCAGGCTTTTATAGATGCACTCATAACTGAAAAAGTCTTTTATGAAGAACAGAATGAAAAAGTTTATTCTTTAATACCTAAATGAAGACTGGAGCTTGACTTAGTAAAACTAGTCACTGGCCATTCAAATACAATGATGTTGCATCAAAACGTCAATGTTAAATTTGTTCTATAATGATGGTATTTTACTTGCATCTCTTATGTTTCTCCCACCTTCAGATTGCATTTCTAATAAAACCAGACCTTCCTACACACACACAGAAAAAAACTAAATAATTTAGTATATCATTTACTAAGCATTTTGAGTTATTAAATGTTACGGCTCTTCGGGAATATGCCAGGATTTCCACTTCTTTTGAACCCAGGAAAATTAGTAGCTTTGTAACAAATGCTTGTTGACAAAACAAACTGAATAGCAGTACAGATTCCTTTAATTGCCAAATAAATAATGAATGGGCAGGAATGAGTTGACATAAATGGAAGCCTCATAAAAATTGTACATTCTACGTCATGTTTCACATTTATTGAAAGGAAAAAGAGACAGAGAGAGAAAGGATTTAAAAAGCAAAACAAAACAACAACAAAAAAAGGTGAACCGGTTCTGAAGAGAGTATTTAAAGCACATTCGTACTGAGTCAGTTAAGTGGTGTTTTGTCCTTTCACTTCTGTTTGTTTCCATAGAACAAAACAGCAGATAAAAAGAGATAGCTGATTATACCACTGTCATTCCAAACTGGCCTGATAAGATGTTCTACCAAAAAAATCTACATTAAAATGGTAAATTCTATGATTACATACAGATGTAGCCTTTGTATCTTAGAACACTCTCCTGGAAGTCATTGAAAGCATGTCAATAAATTGTCACGCTATTTTAGGAAGAATTTATACATAATTCATTTCCCAAACAATAGAGCATGAAAAATTACACTTATGCTTTACCTTGCTTTGGAAGTAGGGAGGTTCCTATCATAGGGACTCATATTTGTTTTCTAATTAAACATATTTATCTCTGAGATACATATATCACTTTCTTTATGCTGTTTGCTCATGAATCAACCCAATCTAACTTGCCTTTTCAGGGTCAAATTATATCAAAAGCTGAAAGTGAAACTTAAGCAATAGTTAGGCATTTTGAAATCATATCAGGAGGAACTCGGCTTTGAAGTCAGAAGAGAGAACTTGATTAGGAGCCAGAAGTGGGTTCTTGTTCCTGCTGTGTTTCCAACCAACTAGGTTTGACCATAAATAATAGACTTTCTTACTTGGATCTGCTTCCTCATCTCCAAAATAACATTTGCCAATGGAACGTGCCATTGTGCATTGGCCAAATAAAAATATCGCTGGTAGTGAGAAAGAATTGTCATTTGGGGAGACTAAGAAGGTATGCATGTGACAAAGAAAACAGATGTGCAAAAGAATGAACAGAAAGATGAACCAAAGCTTATCTGTTTTGTAAAACGAGAGCGGTACTTCAATCATCTTTGAATTGCTACTGACTCACTTGCTTTTCTTATTCAGATCCATAGTTCTAGAAAAGAAAATTACCTCAGAATAAGAAAATCGGGACTTTTCTTCCTGGTTCTCAGCAGTTATTTTTTTGCAATGCTGCAATGGTAGGGAAATGATTCTATTTGCTAAATAGTGAATTACAAGCTCAAACACAGCAAGGACCTCACCCCAGCATACTTCAACCTGCTGACAGCTATGAAGCATAGCAACAATGGGATTTCTTTACAAAGTAGTCTGTCATTTGTCTAATAACTACATTTTAAGTGAGAGATTTCGCATCCCCAAGTTCTAAGAAATCAAATATTTAAACAAGAAATGGAACATATGGAACAGAGCCTGCCAAACTGGGCTTATCATCAAGATTACTATCTGTTTGGAAACGCTTCAGCTAGCATGACCTGGAAAATTTTGAACTTATTCACTTATTTATATTTTTAGTTTAAAAGTGCATGACCAATCATATGAGCCAAACTAGGAAACTTACATGTAAGTATCCCTTAAGTAAATATATTCCAGTTTTCTATCTCTAAAGTACTTGTGGACCAAACTACGCTAACAAATTGAGAATTCGTCTTATCAATCAAGTTACCCTACTAGCTTCAGAGCAATAGGGCAACAATCTGCCTTTCAAGAAAGAGGAGAAATAATGGAAATCGTAATCACATTATACGTTTTTAAAATTATTGTTTGAATTATCATACAAACTTTGATTAGATCAACAAAATGCAGACGGAAGAACTCCAGGATATTCTCAAGCATTTTGTTTTTTAAGTTTTCCGCATTTTTTCTCACTGAAACTTTATGTAGACTATTACTCTAACTTGTATTGTTTGCTAATCATGGGTCAACTCAGAGAGGCTCCCATGTGAATTTATACAAATTCCAACTTAGTGATGCCAATTTCTGTAATGGAGTTTTACTGTTCTTTTCTTTACAAAATTTCTGGAGACTGATTAGATTGTCACTGTAAAAGGTTTGGAGTATTTCTGTTGAAAGTTCTGAAGGTACTAAAGAGGCCTTTCATCTCATGGTCTTTTGGGGTATAGGGTTCTCATGAAGGATCAGGTTCTACCACCCTAGCCAGTTGGATGGTTAAGAATGTAGAAGTTGAAGGATAAACCCAAAGAGACACACGAAGTTGACACCAGACCTACTGTTGATGAAGCTAAGGTTTATACGTCACCTCTATTTTTCATAAATCTAATTCCAGGATGCCTGGGTGCTACTACATGAAAATAATCAGGAAACTTGTCTCTCATCCTGTCCACCCCTTAAAGTCTACCTATTCCATTGCCTCTGTGCTCAGGGTTCTCTCTGTTAAAGTTCATCTGGTAAACTAAACTAATAGGTTCCTGTAAAATATTGTATAATTAGTACCACTAGACAATTTATTGAGGAAGAGTGGAGCTGATTTCAGGCATTACAGCATCCTTAAGAGAAATGGGGCTATAGCCAAGACCAGGGACTGAAATATGTTCCAAGTTTTATCCCATCCACTGACACAAAACCAGAAAGCTTCCAAATGGCATAGGTGATGGCAACTCTGCCCCACGGCACTTGTGTCTTCTTGTACTTGTGGGTGGGTCAGGCTGTGTTTATGTGTGTACACATACCTGCCAGTGCCATGTATGCGTGCGTGTGTGTGTGTGTGTGTGTGTATGCATGCCTGTGTGTGGGTGTGTTGACCAATAACCAGTTTGATTTAGAATTTTTAATCAGTTGTTTTATGTCATGTAAATATAATTCCATTTGACCTTCCCACAACTGTCTAGTCTGCCAAAGCAAATATATATGACTAAAAATTCCTGTATTTTCTTCTAGGCATAGTGCTAGCCAAATTGAGGGAATACAAAAAGAAAAGTGATGGAGAGATTATTTCTTCTCCCATTTATTGCCCAAGAGAAATCTTTAGTGTTGTCCCAAGTCTAAAGGGAAGAACTATTTTATTAAAAATCTCAATGCACAAAAAGAGAGATGATTTCATAAAAGTTATAAATTTTCAAACCAGATCATGAATCATGTTTCAACATTTATGAATGCAAATATTTACTGGGCATATACTAGAGTAGCTGGTTGGGAAACTACAATGAAAAATGTTAAAGTCAGAGGTTCCCAAGCCCTTTGTGTTTACATCCCCTTTAGTGGCTTAGTAATTTTTTAAACCATGCCCAGGGGCTAAAAGAAATACCCAGTAGTTCCATTTATTAAGTATTTAGGTACAAACAACTTCATAAGTACTTGCGTCTTAAAAACTTTGTAGCCACTTAAAAAGGCAATGCATATGCTGGAAAGGAAAATATTCATTCTTAAATAACCACAAATATTTACTAGTAGGATGTGTACACATCTTTTTTAATCTAAGTTGACATTGTCATCCTTATTTCTTGTTTCAAATTGATTTTCATGATACTTTTTTTTTAACCACAGCAACCTCTAAAATATCAGCTTCACAAAAATATGGTATCATTCAAAGGCACGTAGCAGGATCTAATGTTGAAACAGTGAGTTGGTTGTTTCACCGGTAGTTCCTGCAGTTTCTGACAGATGGTGAATATCACTGTTTCTTTTATATTGCTTAAACATCCCATGGTGCCCCGTGAATCTGCTGTGGCACCTGACGCATTTGAGAACCAGCTAGGTAAGCAGTCCAGAGAAGCACAGCTTAAAGCTGTTGCAACTATTGAAAGCAGTTTCAGGTCTGTTCCAGTTTCAGAAACAGGAGAAGCAAGATTCAGGCAAATGACTTTGGGAAAGGAGACTTCCTGTTTTCTCTGCAGCAAGAGAGGACAGCAGAAAGGTTGACCACCAGTGCCTATTGATGCTTGGGTTGGAGACACAGTGTTGCATCCCATTGACAGGTGATACCCAGACAAAACAGGAATATTGTGGGCTCAGAAAAAAACCTACTTACACACTCTACCTTCCCACATATCTTTAACCTTCCTTACAAGCAGTAAAGACAAGAGATGTCCATACACAAATAGAACTGCTCAAGAACAAAAATAAGAATGTAGTCAAAAATTAACAAACATTTTAGCAAAGCCAAAATCTTAAAAGCAAGGCTCGCAGTTCTAAAGTCAGGAGTACATCATCTGGAGAAACAAAGTCTCTAGAGCAGATGAGGACATCAAAATCTAAAGGTAATTGATATCCTACAAGAGATCAGAGAGTCTATCACATCCCTAAACTAAGAACAGGCTATTATGAAGAAGAACAGAATCAAGATATTGGAATTTGATTGGCAAAACCTGATTGGCAAACATAGAATCAGATAGAGAAAAAAGTAGTGAACTATAAATCTGAACTGGATAATTTTCCTAATAATATTCTTCATGAATGTGAATGACGATACTATAAAATGGAATAATACATGTAGCATGCTCAAAACAAGGCATGCCCGGGGGAGGTGTTTAAAATAGCTTTCTTCTTTTGCCTTGCATGTATAAATTACACGGTCTAACTTCAGTCTCTCACATGCACACACACACACACACACATACATACACACACACAGCCTTGTCTGTGTCCCCCCAAAACTCATAAGTTAAAATTCTAACCTCTCATGTGATGATATTAAGAGGCAGGGCATTTGGGAGGTAATTAAGTCATGAAGATGGATCCCTCGTGAATGAGATGACTGCCTTTATAAAAACCCATAAGAAAGCTTGCTTTCTCTTGCTGCTCTTCATCCTGTGAAGATACAAGGAAAAGATAGCCCTCTTCAAACCAGAAGGTGGACCCTCACCAGAAACCAGATGTGCCCACATCTTGGTCTTGGACTTCCCAGCAGCCAGCATTGTGAGAAATAAATTTCTATGTTTAAGCCACCCAGTCTATGATATTTTTGTTATAGCAGCCTGAACTGGCTAAGACACACACATACATCACAAAACCTTTATAGTAAAAGGAGTATTATCCCCATTTAACAAATGAATAAATAATACAGAAAAACAACTTAGGGGTTTTATTATAGTCACACAGTAAATTATGATGATAGAGCCTAACCCAAATACGCAGATGTTTGGTTTATGGCTCCTTTAAAATCATTTTACATACATTTATTAATCTGTAAAAATTGTACTCAAGGTAAAAGAACAATAATAATAAAACTAAGAACTTTTTTGCTCTGAAATTCACTGAAGACATGGGAAGGGGTCAAAGTTATTACAGTTATAGCAGTCCAGAGTATTCAAGACTTACTTAACAGGTATTCAAGACTTACTTAACAGATAAACAAATTATCTGGATAATTTGTCCAGATATAATTTGTCCAATTAATACTCATTCAAATATTGTTTCTAAAGACTTAAATGTGAAATTGAGAAATTTTAAATGATAATATATAAATTCTTACCTCACTGGACTGCAGTTCTGATGGGTTGCTAAAACAAATCTAATAAAAAATTATCTAGAGATAACTAGGAAGTTTCACTTCAATCCTTGGCAATTAGAGGAAATGTATTTAAATGCAAAGGATCTGTTTTTTTTTAAAGGAAGCATCGGATAATAGATAAGAGGCACTATGTAATATATAAGCAGAAATTATTACTTGTTAACAGGAAAGCATTTTTAAGAGGACTGAAAACCCCTATGAAGTAGAGGAAATTAGGAGATATAATTCAGGTATACTTTTAAAGGGACTTTTGTAAAAGCATTTAAAGAGAAAATAGCTTAGTTATCATGGATGAATAAAGAATTGGCTTAGATTCTAGAAACCAGCTATATCTAAATTCATCTATAGTTAAAAACTCGATGATTCCACAATTCTTTGATCTTCAGGGCTGTGTTCTAACTACAGGATTCAAAGAAATGGAAGGGGTGAGTAAAAATATCTGTGAGCAGAGATATGCAAAAAATGAGGTCACCAAAAGATCAGTACCGGATTATACCTTATTTTAACTTTGTTTCAAATAATTTGTAAAAAGAGTTACACAGCAAAAGCAACAGTCTTTACATTTATGTTAAATCGCTGAACATAAACAACTTTAATGAAACGTTTTTTAGGGAAAAAGAATTTTAAATGTGTTTAAGAATTCCAAGTGATTCACCACAAGCAATGGCAACAAGTGTAAATATAGTCCTTCCCTTAAAACTTTCAGTCAGGGGGCATCTATACTAAAAATTGCAACAATTAATACATTTTTACCCACTAAATGCCAGTCATTGTGCCTAATCCTTTATGTGGGCTATCTAATTTAATCCTGCAACAGTCCTAAAGGTAGCCCTAAAGGCAGATACTACATTTTTACAGAATTCAGGTACATTCATCTTTGAAGTAGGGGATGTAATGTTGTCTGCCACACAAGAAAGAAACTCTTAATTTTAACATAAAAATGTGATAGACAACATTTATAATCAGGAGATGAAGGGTCTTCTCTGGGGACAGCAGCTAAATAAACTTGGTAGTACTTTTTTCTGAGGAAAGAAAAGGGTTAACAGAATTACAAACAAAGATAATAAAATAATAAAATATCTGTACTCACCAAGCGGCACAATTCAGCACCTAGAGAACATCCAATTAAATTACATTAAATATTAAAGAACCTGATACTTTACAGTAACAGGTATCAAACAATAAACCAAGATTTGGTGGAGACAAAAACTCTAATTAATTTCAACAATAGTTTAGATAAGTTAATTTTTGATAAAAGCTAGAAAGGTTTGTGAAATTTTGATTTGTTCATTTAGAAAATAATTCTAAAATACTTCTAAGTTTAAGGACTAAAACATAGTGGCAAAGTTGCTGTCTGTTGAAGTATGGGCAGATGGCCAATGAGGTGGTATTGCTACTAGGAAGATGTAACTGCCCATTCCTGAAACAATGGTTGAATATCTTTCCGGGACAGCTTCTCCTAACCTACCAGGCCTAATTCTCCTAGATCTCACAGGCTTGGAAACTTGACTTCTTTTTTTTTTTTTTTTTGAGACAGAGTCTGTCTTTGTGGCCCAGGCTGAAGTGCAGTGGTGCAATATCAGCTCACTGCAACCTCCGCTGTCCGAGTTCAAGCGATTCTCCTGTTTCAGCCTCCAGAGTAGATGGGATTACAGGTGCCCACCACAAGGCCTGGCTAATTTTTTTTGTATTTTTAGTAGAGATGAGGTTTCACGATGTTGGGCAGGCTGGTCTCGAACTCCTGATCTCAGGTGATCTACCTGCCTCGGCCTCCCAAAGTGTTGGGATTACAGGCGTGAACCACCGCACCTGAATGGGAATCTGACTTCTTAACAAATCTAGAGTTTTTCTGTCTCTCAGAGCAAACTCACTTTAACCAAAGCGATTAAGACCAGAATCAACTGATTAAAACGTTGTGTGTGTGTGTGTGTGTGTGTGTGTGTACACACACACACACACACACACACAATATCTCAGAGACCTAAATACATTTCTATTACTCAGCAGATGTAAACAACAATTTCAATTATAATCATAAAGTTGCTTGGCGAACATGGAATCAGAATAAAGAAAACTGAGATGGAATTTCCTTGGTCTAAATCTCCTCTGCCTAGCTGGTGGTTGAATGAAAATTAGCCATCAATTGTGCCTATTACTCTTTTTGTCAATCCTTCAATCAGGTTATAATCTAACCCTCTATCAGCTCAGAATTTCTTTCCTCAAATACATTAGATATTGAATTGTAGATTAAGATTTGGAGGGCAAACGTATATTTGTTGCTTATTTCAAATTCTATTTATTGACTCACTCTGCCCACATGGTAACAAAGACAATATCCTAGGGGACCAATAGGGTTTTCTATTAATTGTCCTTTCATTCACAAGAAAGAGACTATAGCCTGGGCCAGCATTGGTCTGACTGTCAGGGAACTTATTATACTCTTAAGAGCAAATTATGTTCAATAATGAAGGCAAGGGTAAGAAGAAGCCACCCTGAATCCAGTGGAACTGCTGTGCTCTGAAGTAAGGTTATTGGCACAGGGCTTTTCTGTTGTTCACCCATGAATGCTGTCCTTAGCCTCTTAGCATCACTACCTCACCCTGGTGTGTCCCTAGTTACAGCTGAATGCTTGGTGTAACAACACACACCTAAGGATACCTTTATAAATGATAAGGCAAATGGTCCAAACAAAAATTAAGGCTGACTTCGAAATACATTTTTAACTAGTTATTTTTATAAAATTCAAATACCATAGAACGTGCTATCTGCTTAAATAGACAAAGCTCTTGACGCATTTTGAGATGCCAGTTGTTTGGTGGGTGAATTGTAATGAAGCTTCCTTTAAGATTCTCTGCAGAAGTAAACAAGTGATCATTGAATTTAGTTTGTTATCTTATGGCCTACGCTCCTGTTGTCATGAAAACCTGAAATTGGTTACCAATCACTTGCATAGTAATTTTGAGATTCTTATGATTTAAAGCTCAGTCATTTCTTGGAATTAAAAAAAAAAAACTAAACTGAAGGATGCTTATTGAGGAAGCTTCCATCATCGACCTCCATTTAAAAAATTTTTTACTGTGGATTGTAATCAGGGCAATAATAGGATCATCCATAAGCTCCACATCACTCAGCCATATTGAATTATGATGTAATCTAGTAAAGAAATCAATAAGTGAGACCCAATAAGGAACCTGAGACTGTTCAAAGCTAGAATGCAGGTAGGCACCATATGGCCAGAATTGAAGTGACTACGTATTATCTTCAACCAGGGATACTGGATTTATGCAGTTTCTTTGGGCTGGGCAAAAATGATCTTATAATGCCTCTAGTTATAAGCTAGTAGACATTAGGCACCACACTATCCCTTCAACGTAAGTCCTAGGAGGGCAAAGAGGGCTGTTTGAATTCATTCAGAGCCCGCAGAGAGGGTCACAGCAGCAACCTCCTTGTATTGTCCTAATGTGAGCTGACCCTTTCTGCATCAGGTGGCTCCTCTGACTATCCTGCCCTTTGGGTACAGGGCAATTAATCCACAAAGGCAAAATCCTGAACCCTGGGCTAAGAAAATACAAACCAATTTGGTAAACAAATGATATGTAAAATCTATACGCACAAAGTGGCAAGTGACAAAGGAAATTGCAAATGCCCTTAAATGCTCTTTCCCATCAATTGGCAGAGAGAATCTAACACATACACAGAGGAGATGGAGCATAAAATTGGGCCGACTGACTCAGAGGTTTGTTTTGATTTTTAAAATCATTTATTAAAACTAAAAATGAGTGTACGTAGGTGTGGGGAGGGGGAACAAGGATTCCCTAACCAGCAACGGGGCTGTCGGCAGGCGATGCACAAATGAAAGCGCGCTTCCTAAATTTCCATAGTACTAAATGGAAAGAAATGCGCAATTAGCGTGGGATTCGCCCAGAAGAGCCCCCTCAGGAGTTGAAGGGGATCCCGTCCCTGCCAGAGGGAAGCTCACGACTGGACTGGAACTTCTAGAGAAGGTGAGCTTCAGGTGGAGACCGGCCCCGCCAAGCCCGAGGCAGTTGTCCATAAGAAAACACGCGCGTGCTCCTGCTGCTCCTGCGGGGTGGTCATCCGGGGTCAGGCGCCGTGCAGGGCAGCTAGAGGGCCCTAAATGGCTCAGCTACCCGGGCCCGCGGCGCAACAGGCTGCACAATAAATTAAAACAATAGTGAGACTAAGCAAATGGTCTGGAGGGCAGGCGGAACGGAAGCTCGCTCTTCGGCGCTTGAGTCTCGCGGAGCGAGGGGGTGTCAGCGTCCCAGGGATGCGAACTTCCTCCTCCCTCATCCCTCTCCCGCGAAGTCTCTTCCGTGGGCGCGTCCTCTGGGCCATGGGGAAACAGAGGCAGAGACTCGGGACGGAGAAATCGAGAACCCAGGGTAACGCGGTGGCTGCTGCGGCGCCATCCTTTTTTTACGAAGACCCCCCTGGGCCCCGGGACGGGAAGCCCTTCGCACACTCCAGCCCGTGGGAGCCCCGGCCGGGTTCCGCCTCGCGCGTGGCTCTGTGGCCCGGAGGCTCCTTGCTGTTGCCCGCGTAGTCCTGAGATCTGTCGCTCGCGCCCACAGGCCCTGAGATTGGCAGCACCACGCAGCTGTTGTCCAGCTCTGGAGCTGCTGCGCTCAATCTGATTCCCTGTGATGCTTTCACTGATACTAATTTTTTCCGCCTTTCCAACTGGCTTTTTATTTATTTTTTTTAACGCAGTCATTTTTGGGAGGCAAAAACTCGGACATCCTGTATCCTTAATTTGATAATCCCACTCCTGCTTCTGTATTCCTGCAGCTTTAACCCCAGCAAATATTTGTGTCCTTCACAGAAAAGGTGTTCCTCAGTCTACCTCCAACCTCCCCGGCCAACTTATCTTTCCCGAGCTCACAGCCCAGACACGAGTCTCTTGTGATCTTGCAGCAATTCAGCAGGAAAGACTCGGTTTTAGTTTTGGTTTGAGGTTGCTGGTAGTGGGGTTCCCCCCCCACCCCGATGATAGGGGGAGTTATGCTTGTTTTTTGATTACTATTTTTGTTTCCTGCAGTCAAGGAAAACTGTCGGTGTTACAAGCAAACTTACTGTCCCCAGCCTCGGGGACGTGAGTTCCAGTCCTGGACACTTCACTTTCTCTCTGGTCTTCCCTCGCCCGTTCAGTTTCTTAACTATCGATGTCCTTGATCTTTTCCCGAAATGCCTAGACCCTCGCTTTAGCCCCTCCTCCGATTTGCCCCTTTCTTTAATTTGTCTTCTGTGTTAGCGCTGGGTCAGCGCGCCCTTTGTGCTGAGGTCCCGGGCCGGGTGTGTGTGTGTGTGTGTGTGTGTGTGTGTGTTTCTTTTGTTATTTTCTCCCGTAACATTGCAGAAATGAAACACACATGCAGCTCTGTCGCCTCATATTTTCAGATGTTTTTCACACTATTGTCTGCCCCAGCCCGTTGAAAGTGCAAAGTGAAAACAGATGCATCCGAAAAAAATTTTTTGAAAGGGGACAATCCTAGGATGGAGACTAACCCCTCGAATACAGATAAGCAATAAATATTATATCAGATTTATAACGTGCATCGAGCAGTCTTGATTAGCACCAAGGTGAGCTTTGGTGAGATTTTTATCATTTCCATGTGTCTGGACTACAAGAAGAAATCACTGGGGGAAGAGCTCTATAAATCAGCGTCCATGTCAAGACAAATCAAAATAATGCCTCTATTATTTCAATCAATAAACCATTTTTATTCCCAACATCTGATACACACAGTGTGTGTCCGTCTGTTTGTATTTGGAATTGGCAGCGTTGCCTTACACCAAAACAAACCTTTCAAGACGTGTCAATGAAATTAAAATTTTAAAAAGGAGCACTCAATGTGACCTTCCTTCCTTTTCGAGCTACTCCATTCTCCCCTTTTTAAGCCGTACATCCCAAGTCAGTAGGAGAGCTTTGCAAACTCTGCAAAGGATGAAATTGCTTTTGAGAATTTCAGAGAAAAGAGAGAAAAGGGGTGGCGGGTGCTGTTAGGGAAGAGAAACCGAAAGCGGCGACAAGCAACCACTGGGGCTGAGGAGAGCCTCCAGGGCTCCGGGCTCCAAGATATTCCCGAGGACGGTCCTACGGGGGTCACCGGAGGGTGTGACACGGTGCTCCCGCGCTCTGCTGAAAACCAAAACCACCACCTCCCACAACTGCCACCAAGATCCCTCCAGCAGGTGTAAGGCTGACGTGCTGTAGGGCGTTAATTGGGGCGAGGCTAGCTGGAGAAAGACGGGAGAGTGGGAGGGAGAGAAGGAGGAGAGGGGGGAGAGGAGACAAGAAAGGAAGAGAGAGAGAGAGACTGACTCTGGCTGACTGGCGGGTGGCTTTTGTTAGTTTCAGGCAGATTTCAAGACTTGTTTCTCAAAATGTCCTGCAGGTTTGGCTTCTGCGGCAGTTTGTGTGATAGGGCCACAATTCTTGATTGATGAGAGGAAAGTAGAGGAGAGATGATTCATCTACGAGTCAACATTGTCGATAGCTCAAGAATCTTGGTATCCTCATAGCTTCCTTGGTTATTTTGTTTGTTTCCAAATTTGCACACCCAGGAACCAAATCTCAATGACCCTTTTGTTGCCGAAGGTTCATTCTCTCTTGTTCCATCTGTCCGCCATAAACACATAATTCTGACTGCCCCATTCCTAATCCATTTCTTTCCATTGGAATGGGAAGAAGGAAATGAAAAGTACTCCCAGATGGAAACCGAAACGGCGTCAGATCCAGAATAGTCTTTGTTTGGATTCAACAGCTGTCTGCCCACCACGCCCTCAGTCCCCAAGTCCAAAGCGCATCCTTGGGGTTTCATGTGGGAAAGGGAGAAAAAAGAAACACTTCAAAATCTGTATTTTTACAAGCAGGATTTCACAATCTTGGGAACTTTGAGACTTGAATGGTTAATCTTTCAGGCGAAATTGTCACCCCAACGACTGTTCACAAGTAAGCCGATGCAAATGTTAAAACCATGTTGGCAAGCTGGATGCGCAGGTTTGTATTTTACCCTGAAAAGCTTCTTGGTTTCTCTCCCTGACTACCTCGGTTCCTCCCCTCTCAGCCCCAGTGCATTGTATGTTGAAGGGGCGGGGGAGAGAGAGATGGGGAAAGCTTAAGCAATGGGAACCTTGAGGCCCAGGGATTTCAAGGAAAGCGAAATGAACCAGGCAGGGAGATGCATGTTCTCCCTTCATTTCTTGCTCTAATGTGTCTCTCCTACGGGTCAGAGCGCTAATGACGACCTCGTTCCTACGATTTAGGACGCGGGCGCTTTCACACCAAAGGCACGAGGTCTTCTAGTTTTTCCTTGTTCGCTCCTCTAGCTTCCTTTTACACTCTTCCTTTCCTTCCTCCCTGGCCCTGAGCCCCCACGCCCTACACACACACAAACACACGCACAACTCTCCCTAGCTCTGCTTCTCCTACCCCAGTTTCCCCTCCCCTGTACTTTCCCTCTCCCTCGCCTCCTACTTTCCAGGAGGGATTTCTAATCCCATTATATTGCTGCCTGAAGCCGTGTTCCCATTTCCGGAGGCCTTTTTTCGGTTCCTGTTCAGGTCCTGGATTCAGGAGCTCAAGAATAAACCCAAAGCTTTTTTTCCCAACCATTCAGATCGAAAGATTTTCGAGGCCCTCCTGAGTTCCACTTTTGCACACCTTAAGCTGCCACCGTGTCCCCGGGTATTGTTCCTTTCATATTTTCTATTTCTGAACAGACAAACGCACTCAAGGGTCTCCAGATGCAGTGAATGAACAGGTTTCGCTCGCAAAAATGATGGAGGTGAAGGTGGGGGCGGGGTGCTCTCCTCACTCGGGGCTCTGAAGTGGGGGAGAGCTGGATAAACCGCGGAGATGACCTAAGTGGCCTGAGGCGACCTACAGCGCGTCCGCGGCGGAGGGCTCGGGCCCTGGCTCTGGCCCGGCCTGATCTACCTCTTCTCTAGGCCCCTCCGCAGCTTTAGGCAACAGAGGCCTGCGCTTTCCGGCTCTTGAGGACATTCACTGGAACCTTCAAGAACCCTCCGACTGCCCCCAGGATACCCAATCTGTATGGTTTTCTACCGAGAAAGACCCCGAAGACCTGCAGCTCTGTCCAGAAACGAGTTTTAAGGGTCACTTGAAACTGAGCTGCTGAGAGGGCGGTGCTTTAGGGAGCAGAGTTCAAAGAGAAATTCCTCGGCACCCTAGGCCACGTCCGCGTAAAGGGCGCCTTACAACCTCCTCTCCCCGCACTCCCCCGCAGCCCTTTCCCTACCGTTTAAGGCACCGGATCTTGAGAAGCAAACCTAGTGCCCAGCTTCGAACCCCTGTCTGGGAAAAGTAAAAAGATAAAAGTGATTTTTCAAATCCCAAAGCCCTTTCCTGTTAAACAGTTTGGAAAAACTCAGCTATAAACGCTTTCTCGTCTTGTACTAAAACTGAAAACTTCTATAAATTTCAGATGGAATGAAGACAAAATATATTCCTTTTCCATTTAAATAACCAAATTTCAAATTGCTCCAGGCAGCAATTTCTGCGAAAAGGGAGGAGACGGTTGGGATTGTTTAGGGGATGGAGTTTTATTTGTTCGCATTTATTTTATTTTTGTTTTAATTTTTTCTTTGAGTTTCTTTGTTATTTTGAGATTCGTCTCAGAGACTCAGAATTCCACTCTGAATAAAGCACTTTTTGTTGTTTCAAAATTTCAAACTGACATAAGTGTTGGATCATCAGTTTTCCCTTTGTCTGCCCTAGTTGTAAATAATGGCTTTGAGATTAGCTAATTAAGGGGCATTAATCACTGATAGAAAGGGAATAAATCAAAGCCTTGTTCTAAATTTCAAACTTGCTTGTATAGCTGTGCATAGCTACTCTATCTGGAGCAGATAGGTGCTGTTTGAATTACTGTTCTTCAGAGTAAACCAAATCCACTTCGCTTTAAAAAAATGAATATTGTATTTATACAGCCCGGTTGTGCCGTTAAATTAAGTCTCTCTCCCATTCTTATTCCATTCCATAAACAAAGTGTAGAGACGACAGCGATCACGGGTTAAAAGAGCCCAGTCTTAGCTTTTGCCTGGCATTATACTTACCTTTTTGAGAGTGGGGAGTCAGAAAAGGGAGGAATAAACCCTAAGCGGATACAGATGGAAGGAGGATAAATAGATTTGTATTGAGGTTTGTTTTTAATCAGAATATAGTTTCTGTAGAAAATTTTCAACGCCTGTAGTATTTCAGGTACAATTTTCTACAATACATTCCCTTAACCTCCCGTGTAAGACATTAAAAAAACATTAGGCTCTGGTTTGTGAAAAAAAAGAAAAAAAAGCAAGCATTCAGGGCGTGAGTGCGTGTGTGTGTGTGTACTGAAAAGAATAAGGCTCCTCTCTTCGCTGCTTTTTGCTGCACCAACGATGATCATTGCAGTTCGCCTGGTTCCACGCTCACAGCCCAGCACAGGATTTGGGAGCTTGGACCATTTCAACACCGACAAAAGAGGCTTTAAATAAGTACATGCCATAAAACAACAAGCCGGTCCCTGGGAGCAAGTAAAAATTTATTCGTTTCACGTAAAGCCCTCTGAAACAGTAAACACAGAGCAGATAATCCAGAGCCAGGCAGGGGATCTGCATCCTCTCGGCTTTGCGTCGGTGCCGGAGCGTGTGCGCGGCTGTGCGCGCACCTCGGCCTCTGCGGGCACCGCTCCGCCAACCCCCGCCCCAACCTTTGCAAGTAAAGACTTGTGTGTTCGGGTTCCTCACACCCCGCCTCCTCCTGTGGGGCCTTGTCTCGGCTTAACAGACACTGTCAACTGAGGGCTCGGTTCAAGACTCCTGCCTGGGAAATGTGGGGATCTGGAAGGCAGAGTGGGGTCCTTGGGGCGAACTCAGAGAGCTGCCCCTTTCTTCCAGAAAAGAGCCCCAACCACGGGTGTGCCCCGCACTCCTTATACCTACCCCCGCCCCCCACCCCCAAGAACTGCTGGTTGGAGAAAACGCCACCCTCCAGCCCCTAAGTCTCCCCACGTGCTGAGTTCCGTCCTCGACTGGACCGTGCTGGCTGCCAAAGGCAGGTGCCAATTCCCCGGAGGCTAAATCCTCCTAATAGCCTCCGCGTGCGCACGCCGCTCCCCTCCTTCGGTTGCCGCTGCTTCTCCTTTTTCATTTTTTATTTTTAAAGTCAAGAACCTTATCACTGATTTTTAGGTACTGTGCCATTAAAAAGAGGCTCGCGATGTGCGGCGCTCGACCGAGGGGCCCGGGGAGAAACGGGCCCGGACGGAGGAGGGGCCGAGGCCGGGAAGCCACATTTGCATAAAGCTTTGTCTTTCCTGCTGCTTAGGCTGCCGAGGGTTATAACGCTAATTACACAAGATTAATGTGAAGATTGTTCTCTCTGGCTCACCAAGATTTATTTCAACGGTGAACTGCTCAAGATCCAAAGCCATAAACCATCCCACCCCGCCGCCGGCCCCCCGACTTTCTCCTTGCGGGAAGGGAAGTTTTTCCAAGTCCAAAGAAAAAAACGGGGAGCTGCCGCTGGCTCGGAAGCTCCGAAGAGCTCATCTTGGGGGGTACTGTTGTTTACACGAATTATCCGCCTGCCCTCGGATGTATAAAGGCAATTCCCTGCCTTTTCCCTCTCTGCTGGCTTCCAAATGAAAGCCTTTTCTGCGGTGTTGTCTCTAAGTTTGGGGGGGGCGGGGGATGAGAGGCCGCCAAGGAGCAATCCTGGTGCAGGAGCTCCCCGTGGTGGCCTCAATGGGAAGAGACGCGGTCCCGGCGTGCCCTCTGGGTTTGAGCGGTCTGATGCTGTCCCTTAGCGGACTAGAATGGGATAGGGCTGAGCGCTGAGACGAGGAAGGTGGTTCTCAACCGCGGCTCACACCGGTATTCTAACCGAAATAGTACACACACACACACGTTCACCTTCAGGGATTCTAATATTCTGATTATTGGTCTTAGGCAATTTTTTTCTTTTTCCAGATAATATAATATGCTATCACTGGAGAGAACCAATATTTGAGAATTTCCTGGCCTTTCGAAAATTATTGCTGGTTAGAGTGTAAGTGAAAAAAGTAATTGGCTTAACATTTAACATTTATATATCATTTGATATTTACTTATTTGATTATTTGATTTAGAAAACCACAGGCTCACCATTATTTCCTAGGATTCTTGGGAGATATTATTTGGAAGGTATTTTTTTCAGGTTACTGGAAAACTGATTTGAGTTTCAGTATCTCGGAATAATTTAAGATTTTTAAGACTAGGTTCTTGTTTCCTTCCTTCTTTCCTTGGGATAAAATATGTATAGTGAGAAACTTCAATAATGATGACAGTAGAATTAATATAAAATTATAATTGTGAGGAGGGCAAGTAATAGCAGTCCACCACTCTAACGTGGGCCCCAGATTCTTATTGCAGTAAGTTGTGGACTCACTTTGGACAATTATTTTAATCAAGCTGTGCCTCAGTTTCTTCTTCCACAAATAAAGTAATCCCGTTGGATAATTTTAAGTTACCTTCTAGATTTAGTGAATTTATAAACCTAAACCACAACTCGAGAAAACACATAATGTTACTAATAAGGTTGCAAATATATGTTTCATATGTTATATTTGTCCTTTTAAATAGGAATTATTATTATAAATCCAGATTTTTGAAATGTGGCCTTTTCTGTTGTCAAGGCGCATCCAGAGATGTTGTCTGGTACCAAAAAAAAAAAAAAAAAAAAAAAAAAAAAAAAAAAAACAAAATAAAAAAATATGGGTGGGAAAAGGGGGGGGAGAATTAAA
>CAUYLG010011581.1:0-21733 GCA_963573385.1 Cacajao melanocephalus | reverse complement strand
ACTTAAAGGACCGGGTCTCCTGATAACTCACTACCAGGAGAATAGCACCATGGGGATGGTGCTACACCATTTATGAGAACTCTGCCCCCATGATCCAGTCACCCCTCCCCAGGCCCCACCTTCACACTGTGGATTACAATTTTACATGAGATTTGAGTGGGCACACACATCGAAATCTTATTATGTACTATCTTTTTATTTTTTCAAAATATTTTTAGCTTTTATAGTATCTTTTAAAATGACATTGCTAGAGGCTGGGAACAGTGGCTCACGCCTGTAATTCCAGCACTTTGGGAGGCCGTGGAGGGTGGATCACCTGATGTCAGGAGTTTAAGAACAGCCTCGCCAACATCGTGAAACTCCGTCTCTACTAAAAATACAAAAATTACCTGGGCGTGGTGGCACGTGCCTGTAATTCCAGCTACTCAGGAGGTGGAGACAGGAGAATTGCTTGAACCAGGGAGGTTGAGGTTGCAGTGAGCTGAGATCAAGCCATTGAACTCCAGCCTGGGCGACAGAGCAAGACCCCATCTCAAAAAAAAAAAAAAAAAAGAACATGAACAAATATCATGCCACTTCCCTCTTTCTTCCATGCCAGAAATGGGAAATCTGCTGTCACTAGAATTTATGTTCCCCTATAAGTAATGTATCATATTTGTGTGCTTGGTTTCTTGATTTATTTTTTGTCTGGAGGTTTCAGAAGTTAAAATATCATGTGCTTTGCCATGGATTTCTTTGGATTGCCCAATTTGGGGTTCACTTATTTCCTTGAGTCTACACTTATATGGCTTTTTTTTTTTCAAGATCTGGGAAGAAGTCAGCCATTCAAAAAAATAGTTTTTAAAGCAAATTACATTTTATGTCTGAAGGCATAGCTATCTAGAGAGCCTCAAGATAACTGAAACCTCTACAAAATGATACCAACATGCTTTTAAAAAATAAACTTTATATTTTACCCCAGGTTTAAATTTATAGAATTACTATGATCCTCACATCTCAGTTTGGGAAACACTTATTTTGAACAAAGGGGCTTTGAACTGACATTTATATACTTTGATTTGTGCCTTAAATCTTTCACTTATTGTTATCTGAATTTGTAACATGTTTTAAAACCTGTGCTCATTGTCTCTGTGAGGCTTAAATGACGCAGTGCACTTAAAAAAAGATAATACAGCCTAGCCTACAATAAGCATTTACTGCATGTGAGCTCTTTTTAGTTTTTTCTGTTGCTGTTGGAGCAAAAATTCAAAGGCAGCTTTTGTCTCAACTGTACACAGCTTGAGGTGTAGGCAGTAGTTTGAGAACTACTATCTCAGGAACCATCCCCCACATTTCCTTGACATTAAAACTCAGTAAAAAAGCAATTCGGTGGATAAGGTCACATAGCTATAAAAAGGTAGGAGGAGAGAAAAATATAGGCTTCTTGATTCTTTATTAAGTTCCTACTTTCCCTAGATCCTACCATCTCCCAGTGTAATTGTGTGAGAAACAGAGATAGCCTTTTCTATTCAACACTATGTGACAGGAGCACAGGTAGGCAAAGTACAGGATCCTGCAGAGCACACAGATGGGGAACCCATTGTCAAACAAGTCAATCAACCACTTGGGGACTCGGTTTTTTCATCTGTAAAATGGTTATAGAAGCACATATCTTTTAATTTCTTGAGCATTTTAAGTGACATGCTGGAAGAATACAGAGCTCCATGCTCTGATGTGTCAAATTGTCAACAAATGTCACCTATCGTTACTAATGTAATTTATGTAATTATACCCAGATATTTGGACCAAAAAACCCTAGACCTTATCGGTTCTGCTTGGGACTCAGCAGCAAATCTGTCAATGAGTTACCCCAATACCTTTCCCCTCCCACATTGTGATAAGAAGATTAAAGTTTTTCTCTGAATGGCACGCTTTTAGAGATTCCTTCACAGTCTCTGAGACTTAGCTTTGAGACACTATTGCAGTCTTCACGCTCTTCCAAATGTAGAAAGCATGGAGAACAAGTATGAGATACGAGGTTGCAGGGGTTGATGTCATTCCTGTGTCTCCCTTATAATTATAGACCTGAAGTGAATTAAACCTCTTCTCCTGGGTCAGGCTGTAAGAGATGTAACCAGCATGGACCTTCACAACCCTGAGTGGACATTGGAGGAACTGTCAACAGCCCAGGGGAGTTGAAGGTACCTGCTGGGAAAAGCCAAATTATGACGTCATGGTCTCTGAGATAAACCCTCATCAGATTCCTACCTGTAGAAGGCCCCAAGAGCTTGCTGTCAGCATCAGAGAGATATCCCAGTTAGGACTGGCATCTCTACAAAAAGGTTTCAGGATCACATGCAAGTACAACAGTGTCCAATAGAAAAAGAGTGACTGTCTTACCTGAGTCTATCTTCTTGGGTATTTGAAAATCTTTTCTAGAAATACTTTGATGAAAATTCTCTTTCCCATTTTCTTTTTCTTAGCCTGAATAAGATCTTGCTAAATATGGGATATTAGAAATTATGTTTCATGAGATTATATTTCCAGTAAAGATGGAGAAAATGCTACCAGATTTACCCTTCCCCCTGAAGCAATGAAATAATCTAGGCAGCATACATGAAAGAGTAATTTCCAAGATATTGAACATAAAGCAATGAAAGAGTAATCTGAAGAGATGAGAAACAAAAACAAATTGAGTAACATGACTGCCCCAGTTTACTGTAGGAAAGGGTAACCCAGGCAGAGCTTGGTGATTTCCCTATGTGGAGTACATTGTAGAGGAGTCAAGGTAGCTCTAGTTTTCAAGGTAGAGTGTTAGAGAAGAGAGATCTGCACAGAGGGAGAACTTTGAAGCTTTGTAGAGATTTCCCTTTGAGTATTTAAGTGGTACAGAGGTTTGCCTATGAGACCACTAGAGGTTAGGGGGAAAGCCATCTGAAAGGACTAAATAGCATTAAGCTCACATAGGGTGGGGAATGTGATTCCCATCAGCTACAGTGGAAAAGTTCACACATCACAGAGCGTCACAGAGCATCAAGCAAAGTACTCAAAAGGCTTTGCTTTGAGAATGGAAGAAAATTATTCCCAGAGTGAACATCACTCTGATCATACCTAACACAGCATAAAAATAAAACCTGAAATGACAACATATTAATAGTTTCTAAATTTCTTAACCACATCTGAGAACAAAAAGGAAAACTACAGAAATACAAAAATAGTTATTATTCAACTAATTAGAATGAACAATATCTGGCATCTAATAAAAAATAATCAAGCGTGCAAGCAAGCAGGAAAATACAACCCTTAATGCAGAGAAAATTCATTCAATGGAAACAAATTAAGAATGACACAAATGGTAGAATTACTAGACAAGGATATTAAATGGTTATTATCACTATTCCATATGTTCAAGAAGCTTGAGAAGTCGAGCATGTTTAACAGAATTTTTAAATGCATGTCACTCAATTTGTTTCTCATCTCTTCAGTTTATTCTTTCATTGCTTTATGTCCAATACCTTGGAAATTATTGTTTTATGTTTCCAGTCCATGACTTAATGTATTTTTTTAAAGTAATAGATTTATTTATTTTAAGATTTTGAACTTTTTATTTTAGTAAAATCAGAATAAACAGAGCACATGCAGTGCCAGCATCTAAAACTAATACAATAAGCAATTACTAAACTCACAGTGACTAGAGGTTCAATGGTTATATTCAGCAATCCATTCATTTTTATTTTTATTTTTTTTAGGGCTTGAAGTGAGATCCATTCTTTATTTACTGAAGATATTGCTGGCTGATAAAACTGAATGTAAGTCACTGATTATGGCAATACACAAAAATAACTACATGTTTGAGGACTGTAAATATGCCAGAAAATCACTGAAAATCAAACGAAACAAAACATATAACAAAACTTGAAGAACTTTTGTGGATGTGGACACTTCATATCAGCGTTCAGAAGTGTTTCATTAATATCTTAAGAGAAGTATATCAAAATTTTGATATGTTTTAATTTCAAGTTGACAATTTTGTCTTAAATTTTGTCAGAAAATTATAGGTACATTGCCAATGCCAGGTCTGTTTAATTTGACTCAAGTTTAATAGGACTTAACATTAAAAGCTCACACTACCCTGAAATATATTATTTCACATATGGTGACATTAAACATTCAAGTGCCAGTGCTTTTTCTACTGTCTTTTGGTCAAGTTTCTTTAAGCTTTCAAAGAATCATTTTTAGGCTTACAAAAATAAATATTTGTCAAAATAGTCAATAAATATTACACAACTAGTAGCAAAAAGTATCCAAAATCTGTTGTGTCCAAATAGTTTTCTTCTCAACTATCATTCCATGGTCCCAAATAAAATTTTAGAATCTACTTCTTGATTGGCTGCATTCAACAATGTCCAAGAGACAAAATAAGATTGACAGGTTGAGGACACATACACAAGGCATATATATATATTCTCTGAATGTGTAATAAAATAAGTACTTTGTAAAAAGTTATGGGCAAAAAGTACAAGAGTCTAAACCTGTACTAATTGAAATAGCACCTTAACAAATGACCTCAATACTGTCAAGTGCACCAACTTATAAGTTTTAGAACAAAGCACAATACACTTGAAAATCTATTGCACTTTAAGAAATTTTTGCCAACTTTTTATGCCACTGAAAACATTTGTTTTTAAAGATCATTGCATTCTGGCCACAAAATCAGTACAAAATTCCAAGTGGGAAAGGCATTTTTAGTGGTGCACAATCATCTTTGGCCAAATTTAGAACAAGAGACTATAAATACGATGGAAACCTATGCAACCAAAGTACACTAAAACTGCACATACAGAACACACACCTTGTGCAGCTTAGTACATATTTGCAACCTGTATAATTTCAAGGATTTCTGTCAATCTTAGATTTACAAAGTCTACAAATGTAAGCCATTTTAACATTTCAATGCAGCTTTAACAGAGCAATACGAATCTACATTTAAATTAAAGCCTGCTGCATAATCCTTCCTGTTTAAACCCCTTCTTGACCAAAAAACATCAACACTAGCATGCATTGAAGACCAGAATCCAACCAGGCCTGGTCATTGCCGTGGTCAGCCTTTCTAACATTTCACATTTTTATAGCAGGCATTAAAAAAAACTAATTAAATGAAATCTCCCCCAAACATTTTATCAAAGCTTTAAACCTTTCCTGTGATAGTATGCCCACATCTGCCTAGCTTAGAATAAACTGCCTAACATTAAATGAAAAATTGCAGTATTTACTTGAATTAACTTTAAAGAGCTCTTTCAAAAATATTAGTGGGTGTGTTGATACATTCCACCTCATCGTGACTGGAATGGCTTATTTAAAGAGTATAAAGTCAGAACTGAACTTAGTACAGGTTGGCCGTATAAAAAACTATGCTTTAATGCTTTAAGATGTTCCCCCAACCCACAAGTCTGCAAGAATCAAACAGTCCTAATGCAGGCTACTGCCTGAAGTTTTTTTTCCTTTTTATATTTATGGATGAACTGATGATTCCTGTTAAAGTTGTATCACACCTGTGTGCCAAGGTTTGATTTTAGGCCAAGTTTAGTAAATTAATTTTGTCGAAACAATTGGTATTGTGAGCATCACTGGGCCAACAGGACATCAAAGCAATAAGTTGTCTAAAGTCACAGTACATTAACAAACAAATAATCCTTAGTCATAAAATTATAAATGCAGTTTGGGATGTGACTAAAGCAGGAGGGGAGAGTTAAATCCAAACTACAGCAATTAAGTCTTCAAATCAATTTCTGAATAGGGCTGCTATTTATTTCCTTTCATTTTTCTTCTTGTGACTTTGAGCTCCCTTGAATTTCAGGAGAATCACAGCTGGCAATGTACTGCAAGTTCTTGAAGATACACAATATAGTCTGGCTAAGTTACATGTGGTTTCCATATTAGCTTGTTCGTAAGGGTGACTTTGCTGCAAAGCAGATTCAATTGCCCCAACAGTCAGCCCCCTGGGAGTTACAATTTCTTCCACAACCATCACAATTGTAGAAGCCTCCATAGCCACCTCCACCAAATCCTCTGCGGTTGCCGTAACCACCTCCACCGCTGCGGCTGCTGCTTGCATGACTACTCCTAAAGCCAGAACCGCTGGAATCACTACTCTGTGATAGTCTCTAACACCAAATCCTCTGCTGAATCTTTTAGATCGTCCACAATTGCCACCCTTGTAGTGGTGTTCATAAGCCATATTTTCCAACCAAGAAGGCCCTTCTTGTTTAGCTTCTATAAGAAGAACCAACAAATCCTTTGTAATATTCATATTTTTTTCATTAAAGAATGAGGTGGCAAGGCCCAGGTTTCCTACACATCTGGTACTGCCAATATGATGCACATATTCTTCAATCACTTGGCAAATCAAAATTGATAACATGTCTCACATCTGAACTGTCTAGTCCTCATGCTGCCACAGCTGTAGCCGCAACAATTGGGCTTTTCCCCGAGTGAAACTGGTGAAGGGCCTCCTCTCGATCTCTCTGTGACCAGTCTCCATGAATACTAGTACAAGCATATCCTTCATGGTATAAGAAATCCTCCATGGAATCCGCTCCCTCTTTGGTCTCCACTAACACTAAAGTCAGTGAATCCCTCCCTGTTGCACCTAAGAGATCAAGCAGAAATGACCATTTATCTAAGTCTTTAACCCAAACTACTTTCTGTGTGATGTTCTCAGGGGTAGAGCCTACTCTACCTACAGCCAAAAAGATATATTCATCCAAAAAGTCATGAGCAAGCATCTGTATTTGCTAAGGAAAAGAAGCGCTAAACATCATGGTGTGACGAATGCCCTTTAGTGGCATAGTATCTTGTTCAACTATACAAAGTATCTAAGGTTCAAATCCCATATCCAGCATCCTATCAGCTTCATCCAACACTAAGTATTTGCTCAAGTCTAATTCAATCTCTCCTCTTTCCATCATATCCATTAGATGTCCTGGAGTGGCTACTAACAAGTGGCATCCACGTTCTAAGTCCCAAATCTGCTGACTAATATCAGCACCACCATAAACTACACAAAGACGAAGTCTAGATCAGTATGAAAATTTTCTGGCTTCTTCATAGATCTGTACAGCCAATTCTCTTGTTGGGGCTAAAACCAAGGAGACTGGGTATTGTTCGCGGCACCCGTACCTTCCACTTTTCTTCACAGCCTTCAAAGCTTCTCTTGGACCATCTGTATATATCTGACTCAGTATGGGTAAAAGAAATGCTGCAGTTTTCCCAGAACCTGTTTGGGCACAAGCCATTAAGTCTCTTTTTCTCTTAATAATAGGAATGGCATGTTTTTGCACTGGAGTAGGACAAGTATAGTAAGCAAGCTCAATGTTACCCATGATAATTTCTCCCATGTCTATATAGCTGAAATTTTCAATATGTGGAGGATAGTTACTGCCAGTTGCCTCTACTGTTATATCATCATATTTCTCAAAGTTAATCCTTGTATTTCCTTCAGAAAACAGTTCCTGCTCCAAGCGTTCACTTGGTGGAAGTGGTTTTGACCAATCATCTTCATCTGACTTGTTACACCAACGACTGTGTCTACTCCGTTCAAATCTGCCAAAGCCAGATTTAATTTTTTGGAGAAGTTTTAGGTGTACAGAGAAAAATGAGAAAAAGTACACAGAATCCCTATATATCCTTACTCTTACCAATTTCTCCTATTTTTAATAACTTGCATTAATATGGTACACTTGATGAGTCAATATTGATACGTTATTGTCAACTAAAGCCTATAGCTTACATTAGAATTGTCTCTTTGTGTTGTACCTTCTATGGCTTTTGACAAAAGTAGGATATTTGTTCACCTTTACACTATCATATAAAATAACAGTATCACTGCCCTAAAAATCACCTACATTCCAGCAATTCATCCCTTCTTCCCACCCTGGGAATCCTTGGAAAACACTGATCTTTTCACTATCTCTACAGTTTTGCTGTTTCCAGAATGTCATATAGTTGGAATTATACAGTATGTAGCCTTTTCACATTTTTTGACAATTTTTAATCATGTTATTTTCTTATTGTTGAGTTTTAAGAATTCTTTGTGTATTATTTATATTATTTATGCTAGTCCCTTGATATTATATTGCAAAAATATATTCCCAGTCTTTGATTTGTGTTTTCATTCTCTTAACAGCATCTTTTTTACAAAGCAGAGCATTTTAATTCTAATGAAGTCCAGCTTAGCAGTTTTCCCTTTTATGAATTGTGTTTTTGTGTTGTATCTAAGTCATCACCCAAGCCAAGGTCACCTAAATTTTCTTCTATGTTATCTTCTAACAGTTTTATAGGTTTGCAATTTATATTTAGGTCTACTATCCACTTGGAGTTAATTTTGTGAAAATTAGCTGTGTACAAGTTCATTTTTTTTCCAGGTGGATGTGCAGTTTCCAGCACCATTTATTGAAAAGATTATAATTTCTCCACTGAATTACCTTTCCCCCTTTGTGAAAGATGAACTGATTATATTAGGGCAGGTCTATTTGTGGGCTCTCTACTCTGTTCCATTGATCTATTTTTCTATTGTTTTGCCAGTAACACACTGTCTTGATAATTATATCTTTATATAAGTCTTTGAAGAAAGATAGTGTTAGTTCTCCAACTTTGTTCTTCTTTGGCATAGAGAGCCCAGAGTCAATCCACGCACCTAAAGGGCACTCATTTTCAAAAAACATGTGAAGAACATACATTGGGAAAAAGTCTTTTCAATAAATGGTTCAGGGAAAACTGGATATTCACATGCAGAAGAATGACACTAGACCCCCATCTCTTGCCATATACAAAAATACAATCAAAATGGATGAAACTCTTAAATCTAAGACCTCAAACTATGGAACTACTACAAGAAAACATTGGGGAAACTCTCCAGGACATTTCTCTGGGCAAAAGTTTCTTGAATAATACCCAATAAGTATAGGCAACCAAAGCAAAAATGAACAAATGGGATGAATGGGATGACGTTAAGTTAGAAAGCTTCTACACATAAATGAAAACAATCAACAAAGTGAAGAGACAACTCACAAAATGGAATGGAAGATAATATTTGCAAACTAACCATCTGACAACAGATTAATAACCAGAACATATATTGAGCTCAAACAGATCTGTAGAAAAAATATCTAAAAATCTAATTAAAAAATGGACAAATTATATGAATAGGCATTTCTCAAAAGAAGACATACAAATGGCAAACAGACCTATGAAAAGGTGCTCAACAACACTGACATCAGAGAAATGCAAATCAAAACTACAATGAGATATCATCTCACCCCAGTTAAAATGGCTTTTATTCAAAACACAGGAAATAATGGATGCTGGCAAGGATGTAGAGCAAAGGGAACCCTTGTACACTGTTGATGGGAATATACATTAGTACAACCACTATGGAGAACAGTTTGGAGGTTCCTCAAAAAACTAAAAATAGAGCTACCATATGAACCAACAATCCCACTGCTGGGCATATACCCAAAAGATAAGAAATCAGTATATCAAAGTGATATCTACATACCTACGTTCGTTAAAGCACTGTTCACAATAGCCCAGATTTGGAAGCCAACTTAAGTGTCCATTAGCAGATGAATGGATAAAGAAAATGTGGTACATTTACACAATGAAGTACTATTCTGCCATAAAAGAGAATGAGATTCTGAACATGGTTGAAACTAGAGGTCATTTTATTAAGTGCAATAAATCAGGCACAGAAAGACAAACACCATATGTCCTCATTTATTTGTGGGATTTGAAAATCAAAACAATTGACCTCATGGAGATAGAGAGTAGAAGGATGGCTACCAGAGACTGTGAATGGTAGTAAGGGGGTATGGGGAGGTGGTGATTGTTAATGGGTACAAAAAAGTAGTTAGGAAGAATGAATAATACCTAGTATTTGATAGCACAAGAGGGTGACTATAGTCAATAATAATTTAATTGTACATTTAAAAATAGTTGAAAGAGTATCAATGGATTGTTTGTAACACAAAGAGTAAATGCTCGAGGGGACGGACACCCCATTTTCCATGATGTGATGATTATGCATTGCATGCTCATATCAAAATATCTCATGTATACCATAAATATCTACAACCATTTTGTACACACAAAAATTTTAAAAATAAGAAAGGAAAGAATACAAAGAGTAGATGCAAACAACAGAAAACCAATAGCAAGACGGGTAATTTAAACCAAAACGTATCAACAGTATTACATATTAAATGATACAGATATCCAGATTAAAAGAACTGGGATTGTTGTAAAATTTAAAAAAAAAGGAAACCTTGATAATATGATGCCTACAGAAATCCACTTAATTTACAAATGATATAAAAAGTTAAAAGTAATAGAATGGCAAATGTATATTATGCAATCAGTCATCGAAATAATACTGGAGCGACTATATTAATTTCAAACAAAGACGCCAGAACAAAGAATATTATCTGGGATAAGGAAAGTCATTTCCTCATGATAAAGAGCTCAATTTTTCAGCCCATCTACCCTGACCACGACATGATTTTCGTCCGCAACGACTGGAAGTTCTTCAGATTTTGTAAATCTAAATGTCATAAAAGCTTTAAAAAGAAGTGCAATCCTCTCAAAGTTAAGTAGACCAAAGCATTTTGGAAAGCACTTGGTAAAGAGCTTACAGTGGATAATTCATTTGAATTTGAAAAATGTAGAAATGAACCTATCAAATACCAGTGAGAGCTATGGAATAAAACTACTGATGCCAATGAAGAGAGCTGAAGAGATCAAACAGAAATGCCAAGCTAAATTTATAATGAACAGATTGAAGAAAAATAAAGAGCTACACAAAGTTCAAGATATCAAAGAAGTCAAGCAAAACATACATCTTATCCGAGCCCGCAGGCAAAGGGAAGCAGTTGGTAGAGAAAACGGCACAGCAGTTACAAGAGGAAGTGGACATCGAAGATGCTTCTTTAAAAATCTCCATAAAGATTTCTTTTATGTACATTTGAAAATGCCCTTTGGAGACTTGGAACTCCTAAATTATTAGTTTATTTTTTACATAGTTCACTTAAATGAAAAGTGATTAAAATATAGCTTTCCTATACTGCCATCTACAAACCATCAGGTATTACAGATGTTAGATTGCATCTCAGTGTTAAATCTTCACTAATAGATGTACTTATGTAAGTTATGAAAATTCTGCTTTCAACTATAGTGGTGAATTGTGGACGTACAATGGTCATGCCATTTGGATAATTGCACTAGGCAGCATTCGTCTAATTACTAATGGCAAAAATTCATGGTTAGTGATGTATAAAATAAAATATTCTTTGCAGCAAAATATTCTCTTTATTAATGTTACAGAAGAAGGATACAACAAGGAACTAATAATTTGTATGGCAGTGTCAAATGTTGGGAGCATTTGAGAGCAGGCCTTAAGCCTGGCATAAACAGGCCTTAAAGAAACTGGCCATAAACAGAATATCAATAGCACTGTGACATCCTCGTGATGGCAGTGACGCACATTGCTAGAGGTTGTTGGTTTACTGGAGCCACGGAAAGAAAGACCTAATCCGCCTTTGGGTGGAACACCCCTTGGGGGGCTTCTGAAGCATGAACAATAGCATGAGCAGCAAGTGCCTTAATGACATGTTCCAGCCGCAGTAGATAAGCGCCCCAGAGCCTGTTTCTTGCCAGTAAAGAATGCTTTGTTCCCTACGGAAGAATGCTTTTGGTTAAATGATGATTATCATTTGCTTGCGGTCAATAAATGCGTGGATCAGACTCTGTTCGAGGCTCTTAGCTGGGAATGCTGAGGCCCCGCCTGTCTGTCCCATACCTTTTTGCTCTCTATCGCTGTGTCTGTTTCTTAATTTCTTCAGCGCTGCCTGGGTTGTGGTCTCCACAACCGAGCTGGTCTCGGCAGTCAAATATTATTTTCATTTTAATATTTCCTGTTTTGGTTTATTTACATCTTAGAACAGCATAATGACATTGTTTGATGAAACCTAATTATGCTGGGCTGTTTTGACCTGGTTTAACCCTTCTGATAAGTAGGTGGATGTTGGCGATGAAAACGGAGTAATCTTTGCCTGGAGCGACACTACACTAGAATTTCCAGTTCCAGTGATTCCTGGTAGAACAAACTTTATTTTTCTAGCCTAGCAATGATCTAGAAGCAGAGAGATCCCAGTGCCTTTTAAAAGTTACGTGGTTTTCTTTCAAAAAGCTCCTGTTTTTGGAAAGCAGAATTTATGGGTACAACATCTGTTCATTATTTGCACATAAAATAAAACCATTTAAAAAGTAAAAAAAAAAAAAAAAGCTCAGTTTTTCAAGAGGATATAATAATTCTAAATATGTACTTAATAACAGAACTCAAAGTACATAAAGAACTGACAAATCTATTATACCATTAAAATAGACAAGTCCACAATAATAATAGTCAGAGATTTCAACACTTTCTCTCAAAAAAACTGATAGAACAAGTACAAAGAAATTCAGAAAGATATAGAAGCCTTTATCAACAGCATCGACCAACCTAACCTATTGACATTTTTACAATACTGTACCAAACAACAGCAGAATCCACATTATTCTCAAGCATACAAGGAATGTTAAAATAATAGACCGTGTGTTCAGTCATAAACAAGTCTCAATAAATTAAAAAGTTTTGAAATAGCAGAAAGCATATTCTCTGACTGAAATGGAATTGAGTTAGAAATCAATAACAAAAAGATACTATGAAAGTCTACAAATACCTGAAAACTAAACAATATACTTCTAAATAACCCATGAGTGACAAGAATAAATCAAAAGGATAATCATACATTATCTTGAAATGAATAACAGTTTATCCGAAACATGTTTACATTTGTGGGATGCAGCTAAAGCAGTACTTAGATGAGATTTTACAGCACTTGATGTTATTTAAACAAAGTCTCAGACTAATAACATCAAGCTCCATCTTAAGAAGCCATAAAAAGATAAAATAAAGGCTCAGTGTGGTGGCTCACACCAGTAATCCCAGCACTTTGGGAGACTGAGGTGGGCAGATTACTTGAGGTCAGGAGTTCAAGATTAGCCTGGCCAACATGGTGAAACTCCGTTGACACTAAAAATACAAAAATTAGCTGGGTGTGGTGGCACACACCTGTAATACCAACTACTCGGGAGGCTGAGGCAGGAGAATCACTTGAACCCAGGAGACAGAGGTTGCAATGAACCAAGAGTGCACCACTGCATTTCAGCCTGGGTGACAGAGTAAGACTCCATTTAAAAAAAAAAAAAAGGTCAAATAAAACAGCATTAGGAGTATTAAAAAAGAGCAAAAATCAGATAAGAAATCAGTGAAATAACAGAAAAGCAATAGAAAAAAATCAATGTAACCAAAAGCTAGGTTTGTGAGAAGATCAAAATATTGATTAATCTTTACCCAGACTGATCAGGAAAGTAAGAGAGAAGACAAAAATTATCAAGATCAGGAATGAAAACTATGACATCACCATAGATTTTACAGATATTCAAAAATAGAGAAACATTATTTTTAAAAAACTATACTTCAACACATTTAATAACCTGAATAAAGTAGAGAAATTCATTGAGAGACAACAGCTAGTCAAGAAGAAATAGGTAATCTGACTAGCTCATTTGTGGTGTGAGGCCTAAAATTAAGGTCTGATATTATGTGTTACTTTGACATCTGGTGAAATTGGGAGGATCTTGAATGGTGAATCCACAAGTTCCCTTCCCTCTCTGCTCCCATGGATAAGGTTTCCTAGCCAAACAATCCTCCTTATGGAGCAGACCAGATGCAGCTCCTGCTTATCTCTGAGTAGCAGGTCTTATTTCTCTGTCAGGCTTTAGAGTTACTGAAACAACCCAATCACATCCTCCCATGTGAACCTGGGGCACTTTAACAATACGACAAACTCTGCCTTTCACAGGCACTGGTTTTCCACTTTATTTCTGAGTGCAACACTTCATGTGTCACTGTATGGTGCATGATATCCCCCTCTCTCAGATTGTGAGTATGTGTTACTAATAAATTGCTATCAGTCTCATCTGTCCGGTGCCATATGTCATATGCCAGCCGTTTCCATAAACCTAAGCAGGAGTCCCTCCCTCACTAATGGGGTAAATAGGAGGTGATTAAAACACTCTTCAATACATTAAGTGTATACTTTAAAACTTTCTAAAAAGAAAATTAAAGGCCCAAATGATTTACTTGTGGATTCTATTAATCATATAAGGAAGAAATAATGCCACCTATTCAATTTTTTTTTTCCAGAAAATTAAAGAAATGGAATATTTCCCAACTCATTGTATGAGGCCAGCATCACCTGGGGAAAAGGATAATGCATCATGACCAAAGAATGCAAAGGTAGTTTAACCTTCAAAAAACAAATCAATGAAATTCACAATATTAACAGATTTTTTAAAGTCATTTCAATAGATGCAGAAACATCATTTGACAAATCTAGCATTTTTATTCCTAGTAAAACTCTTAGCAAACTAGAAACAGAAGCAATCTTCCTCAACTTGATAAAGAAATGGCATCTATGAAAAACCTACAGGTAACTTGAAATGTAGTAATGAAGACTGAATACTTTCCTCCTAAAATAAGAAAAAAGTGGACAAATATGTTGTCCACTGGATGATCTAACCAGTGCAATGATACAAGAAAAAATGTTAATAAAAGGGTCAGAAAAAAAACTTGGAAAGGAGTAAATGAAACTGTTCTTTAGTCTATGAAGATTACTATATCTACAAAAGTCTCTTGCCTTTCTATATGCTAGTAACAATCAATTTGATATTTAAATAAAAATACCAACATGATAATAACATTAAAAACATGAAATACTTAGGGATAAATCTCACAAAAAGTGGCAAAATCTATACACTGAAAATTGGACTGAGAGATTTTGAGGATGATCTAAATAAATGGATCGATATGTAATATTCATGTGGAAGACTCAAGTTTGTTAATCCCTGAATTGATCCATAAACACAGATTAAGTAAATACTCCAACAGACTATTTTGTAGCTAATTCTAACTTTCATATGAAATTATAAAGGATGCAAAATAGCCAAAATGACTTTTAAAAAGAACAAATTTGGACAATTTACAGTAGAATGCTACACTAACAAAGATAGTACAGCAATGGTACCAATACGGGCAAAAATATAGGCAAAAATGAATAGAATGGACATCAGCCATAGACTATACATATATGTACAAGTGAATTTCAACAAAGGTGCAAAGGTATTTCAGTGAAAAAGGATAATCTCTTCAATAAGCAGTGCTGGAAAAACCGGCTATCTGTACCCACGCAGCACATCCTATCCAAAAATTAATTGGGTCACAGATGTAAATGAAAATGCAAAACTATACAACTTCTAGAAGAAAATGTAGAAAAATCTTTGTGACCATACAGTAGGCAACAATTTCTTATATGAAACTCAAAAAACTTGATAAAAGAAAAGTGATAAATTGGAATTCATTAAAACTAAAAACTTCTGTCCTTCAAAAGACATCAATAAATGAAAGAAGGGGCAACCCATAGAACCAGAGGAAATATTAGAAAATCACATACCTAACAAAGGGCTTGTATCTAGTATACATAAGGAACTCTCAAAACTCAGTAACAAGAGAACAAGCCAGCCAATTTTTAAATGGGAAAAAAATGAACAGATGCTTTACATAAGAAGATATATGAATGGCAAATGAGCCCACAAAATGCTCAACATCATTAGTCATTAGGAAAATGGAAATTACAACACAAAGATATACAATTCTATGTTTATTCGAATATCTCAAACTAAAATCCTGACCACACCAAGTGTTCTTGAGGATGTGAAGAAACAAGAACTCTCATCTATTGTTGGTAAAATGTAAAATGCTACAACCACTTTGATGAACAGTTTGGCATTTTTTTTTTTAAGGTATACAAACACCTATCATATGATCCAGTCTTTACAACTCTGGGTATTTATGCAAGAGTAATGAAAGCACATATTCATCATGTGAATGAGCATGTATATTTAAATATTCACCCCAGCTTTTTTTTAGTAGCCACAAACTAGAAACAGCAATAGATGATGGAGGAAAATGTAGTATATCTGTACAATTAAATACTACTCAAAAATAAAATGAATACACTTTTGTTACGTGGAACAACATCATTAAAATAATTATGGTGAGGAAAAGATGCCAGGTAAATGAGGACACACTACTTGATTCCATTCATATAAAATTCTAGAAAATGCCAACCAATTTATACAGATGAAGAGCCTGTAAGTGATTATCTAAGGCTGGGAACAGAGCTGGCTAGAAATAGAGGTGAGGGGTATAGACTGTAGAGAACCATGAGGAAACTCTTGGTGATGATCAACATCATTATTACCTTTATTTTGGTGATGTTTTCACAGATGCATTCAAACTTCTAAACTTCTCAAACTGACAACTTAAACATGTAAAGTTTATAGTATGTCAATTATATCTCAGCAAAGGTACTTAAAATATGTTCCATTCAGTAAAAGTGCAAAATCTTTAACTGTGCCTTCTCATCTATGATTAGATGATGTTGGCAGATTATTTTGGATCAATTTTATTTCCCATTCTATGGCCTGAAAAATCTAGCTATGGTAGTATCTTTCCTCACACCTGCTATATTAGGTTCTGTACTAAGGTCTGAGATAAGTAATAAGATAAGATAATGAGTAAGGTAGAATGTTCTGGAGCTCACTGTCTATTGGAAGCAACATAAAGTAACACAAGAAATTGCAACAAACTGTGATATAAATGATTATGATAGGGGAATTTGGGATCTCCTGACACTTGACAGGATGAAAATTTCTTCTGGTTTGGTAATGGGGAAGACTCTAAAGCCTCATGGAGGTAGTGATTTGTAAGCTGTATCCTAAGAATCAGAAGAAGTTATCTGTGTAGAGAAGAGGTAAGAATTGTCACAGAAGAAATAGGAACAATACGTATGATATCCTGGGTGCTAGAGCGAACATGAAGAAATGATTTCTACTCAGGTCTTAATAGCAGATAATACATTATATGTGTTTAGATGGCTGACCTTGCCTTTGGACTATAAGCCTATGAAAAGTAATAAACATGTCTAATGTAATTTGTGAATCCTGTGTGCCCAGAACAGTTTCAGGCACATATTATATGTTTCATAAATGCTGACTGAATAAGCAAACCCTGCATAAAATTATCCATTCGCTAACTATATTTGAACTATATATATGTGTCAGACAGTTTAATAAACAACCTGTTTATACAAAATTTTAACACACCTGAGTGCAGTGGCTCACACCTCTAATCCCAATACTTTGGGAAGCCGAAGCAGGTGGATCACCTGAGGTCAGGGGTTCGAGACCAGCCTGGCCAACATAGTGAAATCCTGTCTCTACTAAAAATACAAAAAAAAAAAAAAAAAATTAGCTGGGCGTGGTGGCACATACCTGTAACCCCAGACACTTGGGAGGCTGAGGCAGGAGAATCGCTTGAGCCTGAGAGGTGGAGGTTGCAGTTAGCAGAGACCGCATCACTGCACTCCAGCCTGGGTGACAGAGGGAGACTCTATCTAAAAAAAAAGAACAAAAAACATATATCTCTTCAGAAATAATTGAATCAACACTGACATGGCCACCATCACCATCAATATATTTTCTATGCTTCTAAAATTGGCACACGATGAGCACTCAGTTCAAATGAATCCTATCCTGGTTAGGATTTTAATAATACACCCAGAGAATTTTAAGCCACAGTAGCTACACTCTTACCATTTCACTGAGCTGTCCTGTAAGGCAGTGTTTTCAAAATCTAGCTGATCACTTTAAAAATAGTAAGCTAAAGTCTTTCTTATATTTGGTAGAAAATGAGAATTGATAGACTATTGAGAAACATTTCTGTTAACAGTCAAAGCCAGTACAAATAAATGTGAAAAGCCACAAGGCTGCATCTCCAGGGGGCAAATTCTTGGGATTTAACACACTTCTACTTCAAATAATTGTCATAAATTTAAAATAGATTGCTATAGTTTTAGGAAGTTTTATGTAATTCCCCTAATAACTGCAAAGAAAATATCTACAAAATATACACAAATGGAAGTCAGAAGGAAATCAAAATGTATCATTACAAAAAAAAAAATCAATTAAACACACAAAAAGGCAGTAAGGGGAGAAATGAGAGACCAGAAAGCTGCAAGACATACAAAAACAGGTAAAAATTGAATTACTAAATCTTTCCCTATCAGTAATTACCTAAAATGTAAGGAGATCAAACTTGTCAAGGAAAGGACTTAGATTGGCAGTGAGAGGGGGACCCCCTTGCCTCCTTCAATTTCACCTCCTCCCTCCCCACCCTTCCAGATGGGAAGGAGGGTGAAGAAGAAAAAAAATGAAGTAAAATACCAAAGAGCTGGGAAAATGACTCCTTTTTTAGTTCCCAGCGTCTCTGCTATCTGTTAACCTTGAAAGAGCTGCAAATGAATGTCATCCCTGCCGGCTGAATCCCGGCACTGGTTCACGCCTCCACATCTCCACGGACCAGGCTCCCTCCTAGAAACCCCTCCGCCAACAAACAGATCGTTGCTTTTGTCTCGTCTCTGTAAGCCCCTCTCCCTTGCTGGTCCCTGCTCTGCGCTGCATATGAATTAGGAAATCAATGAAGCCAAAAGATTGTAAGGTCGGATGTCCAGCAAATGGATAATGACGTAGTTCCACCTCAGTTTCCCCTTTAGCATTGTAAGCCTATAAAGGGGGAGAGAAGCTGCAGCTCGGGGAGCTCGGTGAATGAGGCTGTAGCCCCCTGAAGGTCCTGGGCAAATAAAAAGCCACTTCCTTCCTCAGTTCGGTGGTTGTTCCCTGCCCCTCCTGCTTCAGCAGAATGGATTAAAAAACAGGATCTCTTCTCAAAGAATTTAAAACAGAGCTACCATTCGACTCAGCAATCCCATTACTGGGAATATACCTGATATAGTTTGAATGTGTCCCTACCAAAATTTCATATTCAAATGCAATCTGCAATGTTTGAGCTGAAGCCTGATGGAAGGTAATTGGATCATGGGGGTGGATCTCTCCTCAATGGTTTGGCACCATCCTTCTTGGTACTGTCCTCGAGATAGTGAGTTCTTGTAAGATCTGGAGGCCTCCCCAGAAGCAGAAACATGAGCCAAATAACACTCCTTTCTTTATAAATTATCCAGTCTCGAGTATTTCTTTATAGCAATGTAAGAACAGACTAATATGGAATCCAAAGGAAAATAGATTATTATACAAAAAAGACACATGCACTCAGGTGTTCATTGCTGTGCTATTCACAATAGCAAAGATGTAGAATCAACCCTGGGGCCCATCAGTGGTGGATTAAAGAAAGAAAATATGGTGCATATGCACCATGAAATACTACGCAGTCATAAAAAGAATGAAGTCATGTCTCATGTCCTTTGCAGCAACATGAATGGAGTTGGAGGCCATAATCCTAAGCACATTAATGCAGGAACAGAAAACCAAATACTGCATGTTCTCATAAGTAGAAGCTAAACATTGAGCACACATGGACATAAATGTGAGAAAAGTAGACAACACCAAGTACTAGGTGGGGAAGGCTAGAGGAAGACTGTGAGTTGAAAAACTATCTATTGGGTAATATGCTCACTAACTGGGTGCAATATACCCATGTAACAAATGTGTGCATCTACTCCCTGTATCCAAAAGAAAAATTGAATTTTAAAAACCCATGAACAGCCAGACCCAGTGGCTCACGCCTGTAATCCCAGCACTTTGGGAGGCTAAGGCCAGCAGATAGCTTGAGTCCAGGAGTTCAAGACCACCATGGGAAACATGATGAATCCCTGTCTCTACAAGAAAAAAATACAAAAATTAGCTGGGCATGGTGGTGCGCACCTGTAGTCCCAGCTACTCGGAAGGATGAGGTGGGAGGATCACTTGACGCCAGGGGGCAGAGGTTGCAGTGAGCTGCGATTGCTCCGCTGCACTCCAGCCTGAGGTGACAGAGCCAACAGGATCCTGCCTCAAAAAGACAAACAAACCAAAAACCATAAAACAAAACTTAAAAATTGAGTAATAAGGAAAAAAAATACGACCTTTATTTTTATTCACCCATGAATTCTTAGAATAAAAATCAAATCAAATGTAGTTTATACATACAATGGAATATTATTCTGCCTTAGGAAGGAATGAAATTCTGATGCATACTACAACATGGATGAACCTTTAAAACATAATGAAATGAAGTAGTCACAAAAAATTGTATGATTTACCTTATGTGAGTCACTGCGAACAAATTCATAGAGATAGAATACAGCGTAGTGACTACCAGGAGCTGGGGTAATGGGGAGTTACTGTTTAATGGGAACAGAGTTTCAGTTAGGTTTGATAAAATATTCTGGGTATGGATAGAGGTGATGGTGCACAATAACAGGAGTGTATGTCATGCCACTGAATTCTACACTTAACATGGTTAAAATGGTAAACTGTGTGTTATATATATTTCACCACAATAAAAATCTAAAAAGAATTATACAAACTAATTTAAAATCACATTCATTAACAATAGCCCTGATATCATCAGAATAGTCTCTAGTATTGTGCAAGTATCAAGCTTATGACGGCAGATTCATGTTTTCCAAAAATTCTAATTTTTGCTCAAGTTCCACTTTTATCATTGGCAGTAAATGCTGTAAGTTGTGTTTTTGTTGAAACAAAGCTCCCTTTGTTTATTTTCAAGACAACATCTTTCAGATACCCACATCTGAATAACCAGTTTGTCTGCCAGTGGTCCTTTCAAGTAAAAATGCAATTCCAAGAAGAAAAAACCCAGCTAGTTTGGCTCAGGGGTCCCCAACCTTTTTGGCACCAGGGACTGGTTTCGCAGAAGGCAATTTTTCCATGGATGGGGTTGTGGGGGGAGGATGGTGTCAAGATGAAACTCTTCCACTTCAGATTATCAGGCATTAGATTCTCATAAGGAGCACACAACCTAGGTCCCTCACATGCTCAGTTCACAATAAGGTTCTCGCTCCTGTAAGAACCTAACACAGCCACTGACCTAACAGAAGGTAGAGCTCAGCCATAATGCTTGTTTGCCCTCCACTCACCTCCTGCTGTGAGGCCCAGTTCCTAACAGGCCACAGACCAGTACCAGTCCCCTTGCCCGGGAGTTAGGGACCCCTGGTTAAGCTAGCAACTCAAATTATCACACAGTTCTTTTCCTTGAGACAATCATCTGGGTTTGGTAATGAACAGAAGGCCTTTACCAGTAGATTCTCACGTTTTTGTTCATCCTAAAGAACATTAAAAAGGTGTGTACTCAAGGGTTGAAATTTGATTACATATATATGTTTAGATGGGGTGTGTGTGTATGTTTCTTTTCATATGGCAATGAGGAATTCGACAACTAGTACAGTAGTGTGAGGCTCAGCCACTGCCACTGTAAGGCTTATTGTCGAGCTTAAAATTAGGAAACTGAGGCCAGTATAAGGAAAACTAAATTCCAGTTTATTCAGCTCCCGGGCAAGGTTCTGTGGTCCAGAGAAGGGGCCAGAGAAGTCGCGCCTGGCCGTTCTGGGTGTGGGGTTTTATAGGGGGTAAGGGCAGTAGATTGGTCAGTGGGGAAACAAAGGATGGGCAACTGCATTGGTCATAGAAAGACTGGACCTGGACTTGGCAAGTTGCCATTGGCAGCCCAGCAGGGCTACCCACA